>JAMYIC010002496.1:12906-30804 GCA_024112705.1 Microcera coccophila | reverse complement strand
TACTATGGTGACGATGTAAGATCTTGCAAGCTATTAGTGCCGTATATCTACGAATCAGTGCCAAGTAGAATGCCCCCATTTGGTGAAGCTATGGACGGGGTATGGACATTTCGCTCCTCGAGTACTTAACATTCTTGGCCCACCCACATATGCCGCATCCCTCTTCCTCGCCTCGCATTCGAATATCCATTCGGATCAAGACACTCACAACTTGCAGCAATCATGGGTCGACTGGCGGGTGAAGGCGTTCCCCTTTTGATCGTCACAATTGTGATGCTGGTGCTGTCGTGGGTGGTTGTCCTAGCACGCCTAGGGGTACGAAGATGGAGAAAGATCCTCGGAGTGGACGACTGGCTCATGTGTATAGGCCTCGTATGTATTCTCCATTGTCAGCTATGGCTCCTCGCTAATCTATCTACCCAGGTGCTCTACACAGTGACAGCAGCCCTGGTCATCGTCTGTTGTTTCCACGGCGCAGGACAAACCTCAGATGAGATAGAGCCGACCGATATCATGAAAGGAATCAAGGTATGTGATAATCCTAGGGATCTTGCGAAACTGGCTGACCATAGAGACCTTCTTTATCGCCGAGTTCTTCTATTCGGCCTGTACGGTCCCTATCAAGGCCAGTATTGGCGGAACTCTTCTCCGCATAGCCGATGCGCGTCGGCGATTTGTGTGGACTATCCATGGCGTTATTGCCTTGTCTGCGGTATCTTCCATCATATTCATCGCGACAATAGCCAACATCTGCCATCCCATCACCACGCTCTGGGGAGAAACGACGACGGGCACTTGCAACCTCAAGCTCAACAGCAGCGTCAGCTTCTTCTTTTCGGCAATTTCCATCATCACCGACTGGACGCTCGCTATCCTTCCCGGGTTCTTGCTGTGGAAGATCCAAATGAAACCCCGGGTCAAAATCTCTGTCGCTATCGTACTCAGCCTCGGCGTGTTGTGAGTAGTCAGCGGTCCTTGTAGAAACATGCAACTGACAACTACTAGTGCAAGCTGTGCGACCATCGTCCGACTGCGTTACCTCACGTTGTATGACAACCCGACCGAGTTCATGTACAGCACAGGGGCCATCGGAATGTGGTCCATGCTCGAAGAAGGCATCGGCATCATCGCCGGATCGATGCCATCCTTGCGGCCCCTCCTCAACCTGCCCATCTTCAGAGGGAACACTTATGCCAGCGACGGGAGCTCCGAACCTTCGGGCCACACCGACTCTCTCTCGACTGCGCGTAAAAGGCGCCTGAAGGAGGAGAGCTTTCGGATGGATACCTTCGACTCGACGCTGCCACAGGCCGGCTTCCGGAATCACAAGACGCGTCCGAGCGTAGACGATGATGGAGATAGTCAGAAGCACATCCTCAAGCAGACGCATGTACTAGTGGTGACGGAACAAGAACACTCTGCTGCGGCCGAGGACTGGGCGAGACAACGGGTGCTGGGGTGGGAAAAGCATTAGTGGAATGAAAGTCGTTTAGTTGACTGTGTTTGTTGTAGCCTCTTCCTTGGTTCGGTCTGGCCCACAGAACCTGATGTTTTATATGTGAATATTATGGCCAAGTAGAAAGAGAGTAAGAAATCATTCAATAACTGAATCATTCCCAATTTGTTTGTCAATGGTGTAACAAAGATCAAGGAGTCCGAAGTGATATGAAACTCCTACCGAGCAAACACGCTTAATTTTGGAAGCAATCTAGTGATGCGACGCCACGCAGGGCAAATGGGAGGGTCAAAGTATAGGCGAGGTGTGGAAGGCTCTCATTGGGCGTCAGTTGGGTCACAGATAGGGGTAGGAAGTAGACAATAATCTGCGTACAATAGAAAGAACGTCCAGGAATACCATCTTGGTTTATTAGTTGTACATAGCAGGATGGATGTAAAAATAAAGTTCGAGTTAAGGATTTGATCAAGCACATCAAAGGAGAGAAATAGGCGTGGATAGCTTCTCGACCTACCACATACGACCATAGCTCTTAGGAAGTACTGGGTCCCGTCTGCTCCCCACACGTAAAACTGAGAAGCGCCGGATTAGTAGTTGGGTCGGTGACGACCAGCGAATACCTGGTGTTGTATGTTTTCTTTTGCCAATATTTTTGGTTGTTAACCGAGGTGACGGTGCTCTGTTGGGGATCAAGCTCATCATTGCTAGCGTGAAAGAATAGAGTGCGTGAAAAGTGTTCGGGGAGTTCCTCAAGTCGGAATTCGTGTTTGGTGGTGAAGGATGGAGGCCAGTAGCAGCAGAGGTCACGATGAAGGTCACGGAGTGGGCAGCAGCCTCCAGCTGTGCTTCTGCTAAAGGGAGCCCATTAAGGTTCGCCACCATAATTACTCGCGACAACTTTAAAATACTAAACAATAATTAGATTATTTTGTTACTTTCACCGCTTACTAGATAAAGCCACTATAAGCTATAGAGGGCTGCAGCAGTAAAGACCTCGGAAGCTAGACTAAAATGTTACTATAGAGCTCGAGCCGAAGGCGAGGAGGGCCCCCGGCAGGGCCGCCGGAGGCAAAAGAGGCAGTTCGGCAAGGACTTCAGTTGTTGGACGAGACCCAGGAACGACTCAATTGATTAACGATGGTTACAGCATCAATGTTAAACCATGACTCCGTGGCCTTTTATATACGCATTTGGGTAGTGAACAGCCATCAATGTCCGATATCGCCATTCCTCAGACAATCTCCCACTCTCCGTTTAGAGTCTCTATTTGTAGTTCCTTGATCCTTGCTGGATATACCATTGCTATACCGACCTTTTGAAATCGGTGACAGCTGTCATCTACAGGCGAAAGTAACAACGCCCAGTGAATTTCGCATCCCCGAGCTATTTGCCGCAGGCTAAAGAGTGAATCCTAAGTTCGTGTTAGAAGTGGTGTTGTGGGATGGTGCGAAACAGCTTCAAAGCAGTCGTTAACTTACATCCTCTTCGCATGGACTGACCTGGCGAGAGTGGCCTGGAATGTAAAAACTTGCCTCTGATGTTAATGACGGTCGAAGGAGTTGAAAAGCGACAAGGGCATGCCGTTTGATACTTACAAAGGATCTGTGTCTTCTCGGCGCGACGAGACGAGTGGCAGGACAAAACAGCGTTCGAAGATTTCATCATCAAACACTGCGATTCCCCACAAGTAGGCATTGTTTCTATCAGTGGAAATAGGAAACCCTTCCTTGTCGCCAAATAACAAGAACTCTTCCTCTAGACCGCGTTCAGAAATGCAGCAGCTCGCTGGAAGATCCCGGTTTTCGATCCAACCCAAAAACAAAATGCCAGCAGTACGTATCGTTTTGTCGTCTCGATGCAGGAAGACGGACCTGAGGGGCTCGAAGCCGTCAGCGGTCCAAAAAGTGCCCGAGAAGATCTTGTCGCCCTCCCGTGATGCCCAGCACCATGTGGGGAGATGTGACTGGGCCCGGCCGTTCTCATCCCAGCATCCCAGGTTATACCACAGCAACTGTTTGGCCAAGTCATCTGTGAAAACGCCCAGAAAGTATCCGTCGCCTCTGATTTTCTGAATTTCATTTGCAACCCCCTGGATCGCAGGCAACCTATCCGTCGCTACGGTTATTTCAGAGCGTGTATAGAGATTCAAGAACCGGAGCCAGGAGCGAGTTTCACCAAAGGAAAGGAGGGGCAACATTGTTCTCAAGTCAACTTGAACGCCTCGTTCACCGCATTGATTCGATCTGCATAGCCATGACATCCCGCCGGGCATGAAGAATACTAACCGCCGGGCAAGATGCCATTCTTGGAACGCCCAGGCCCGTTTGCTCAGAGGACTGCCGGATGGACTGCAATAGAGATGAGAATGCATCCGGATATGAAACGTCCCAGCGACAGCTCCGCTCTCGTGATAGTAGGGAGCCTCGACGGTGAGATGCGGAAACCTCAAAGTATGTGTCGAGAGGCCTTCGCTTGAGTCTTCAGCACTGGATGCCGCAAAGACCAGAAATGCATTCTCAAAGACTTTCCCCATATCTTGCGATTCGCGTTTCCAATCCTCCAAGTTCACGTCATCTTGGATGATGCACAGTGAGTCGATCCAAACGTAATCAACCCCGATTGCTCGAGATAATGCCATGACATCTCGAAACGTTCTCGGCAGACTCGAGATTGAAATCCCAGCCGTGTGGGCCTGATAGTTTGCCCGTGTTGTCTTGGGAGGATGGTTTCCAGGGCAACCCCAGCAGTAGCTCAACGCACAGTATCGACCAGTAAGGCCTCGAGACTCGACGAGACAAATTCTGTCAGGGTCAGGGCCAGCCTCAATCCGCAAGAGCCGAGTTGGTAAATCAACGCCACGCTCATCAAGTTTCTTGCCAGCAATCGTTCTTCCACAAACATCGTGCGACAAACAAGCTGCGATCCAGGAGTCAACCGTCGGTTTCAATTCAAGAGGGCGGTTGTTCGAAGGGGGCGGCGAGTGGCTAATGCGACCAGTTCCTGCCGCAACGCTGTCTATGTCTTTGTCAGTAGATGTGTTGGGGATCTTCGGGAAGGCATACCGCTATCTGCCCAGATACTCATGGTCAAGATTCCTGCTCTGACGTCACGCAGATAAAGAGAAACCGTAGATAAAATCTCCCTATGGTCATGTCGAGCGATGCCACGCCCTTTGAGGCCACAGCGAAGTGGTGGATTTGTCCGACTCCACGCAACGAGTTCCCGGTCCCCATGATGCAACTCCAGATATGACACAATCATGCCACACATCCGGCATGTCGACGAGGATTGAAGAAAACTTGAGATTTTGAGGAGCTCTAGACGGCCCTCTGGAATAGTCTGAAAGTTCGACAGAGCCCGAGCGATGCTATCACAAAAGTCGCATAGCTGTTCATCGTCCATCTCGATTGAAGCCTCGAACCCGGTCAGAGTGTATGATCAAGGGAACTCTGGAGAGAAAATGAAGATCAAGAATGGAATCGAGGGCTAAGGGAATTGTGCGCGGCCTGATTGGGAATGGCAACCAGAGGCCGTCGCACAGCTGGAGCGAAGTACTGGTTAAGCTGACATGATGTTGCGCTTCCGCAATCTGAGACCTACATGCTCACGTGATTGTGTATGTCGGAAAAGGCCAAAAGCATAGCGCGCTACTTAATTAAGAAGCCTTTATTATGCGGGTATAGGGTTGACAACCCAAGCCTGAAACAAGAGGTGTCAGTACTAGGGTGAAATTAATATAAAGTAGGTACGAGCCCTAGGATTTCCACGGTCATGGTACGATGAGCCAAAAAGTAGGTCTACATAAGTTTATTCTCGACTACCCTGTCTATCTCAACAGCCTCTAACCTGACCCAAGCCCGAACTACTCGGAATCTAGAAAATCGCCAGTAGAGAGTAAACGCAGTCCTTCTTATACGCAGAGATCTGCCTGCCTGTTGATCTTCTATCCCGCCACCTTTCTAATGTTAGGCGATAGTCTGAGACTGGATGATCCAATTCTACCTCCGGGTGCTTCGTCCATTCGCCGTGTATATCATCGAGCTTCTGTTCTTCATGTGGCACACAACGTAGGGTAGTATCGCGAGTGATGATCTCGTAGATGGTAAAAACCACGCCCTTGATGTCGTTTCGATGTTCCGAATATGGCTCAGCTTCGTGGTGGGATGGAATGTAACCAACGCGTGCCGCAAAGTTAAAGTCAAAGAGCATAATCGAGTCAGTTGTGCCGTCTACCAATAGGTTGCGTGGAGCGATATCCTGGTGCGCTATGCCGTAATCGAGATTGAGTTCATCCACGACCTGGGTAAGTTGTCCAAGCCATCTAAGCTTGAATACTCGTGACATGTTCTCTTCGAGAGTTCCGCCGGGGATGAAGAGGTTTGTAAAGCCTACAACTCGGTCCTCTAGCTCGTCGATAACGACTCTGTCAAATGGGACAATGCTTGGATGCTTCGGTAGGCGCATCCACAAGTTCATTTCGTCCCAGCACCTGAACATGAACTGATACATGAAATAGTACTTGAAGACAACCTGTTTCGATCAGAATATTGGATAGAGCCCGGCAGGAATCGAATTTACCGTGGTAGGGTTGTTTTCTGAGCTGAGGGTGTACTTCACCAGATCGATGTTAGGCCCAAGCCTCTGCAGTTCTTCAAGGTCGCTGCGTCGTATGACTTGTACCCCATCTGGCAGTTGGATATCTTCCAGAAACGGGTAGTGCACGCAGCGGGTTTGATCGTCCTTCGGGTCGGTCGATCTCGAAATCAGTCGTCCATTGGTTGCCACATGAATCTGGTATATTTGAGGCTCCAAGCTATCAATGTGGTTGCGGAGATGTGTAACCGCAGTGTATTCGTCGTCTTGTTCCTCATCCATGGTAACTGAGAAAATTCGACGCTGATCCCAGTCCAGAATATACCATGTACTCGGACCGCCAGGTATTGTATTCCCACTTGGGGCGAAGTACCTTGATTCCGTATCCATTTGCATTTGCGGTTTGTAAGATAAATCTCTTCGGATTGAACTATGAAAGTTTAGTTTGTACTCCCGTTTGCAAGTTTTCGTTACACCCGCGGTTTCTCTGTTATGATTTCTCTTGCAATTTTACCAAGAATGATGGATGAAAGCCTTAAATGAAATCTAGAGGCGCGTGGCGGAAGAATGAAGCGCCGGAGCGGAGGCGCAAGAACCGAGAAGCCAACTGCTTCGTGGACTGGGATGAAGAAAGCCTTGCTAGGGAACTCCTGCGCGCTCAGAGTGGGAGGCGCATGGTGGCAATCCGAGCGTTGGCAATCTGCTCCGCCGATGTTCGCCTGCGGGCGTGTTCTATGCTTTAAAGAACAAAGCACGCGAATTTCTAACATCGTCTTTCCGTTTATGCTCCGCCGTAACAAGGCGATTTTTACTTGATAAATGTCAAGTCCAGTCTCATGTCCCTTCAGAGGTGAAAATGTAATACATACCCTAACGTTGCGACTTGGATGACTACATTCGAGCTGCTAGACAAGTGACAGAAGATTCAAGTCAGGCTCCAGAACCTCAGGCCGAGATCTATTCACTCGACCCACCTAGCCGAAAGAGGCAATTTCTCGAAGCCCATGATTCACGGACAGAGAGCTTCCCTTTCCATGCAAAGATAAACAAATCATCCTGGTGTGACGCGTCGACCCCCTGCTCCCGCTTCCTTCGATCTTTCGCAACTCTCCCCTAAACCTGCCGTCAACCTTTGCTACTTCTCCCCTTCTTTGACATTACCTGTCATTTGCGTTCAACCTGATAATCACCGTCGATCAAGTACCAAACGCCATCATCATGAAATCGCTTCCTCCCTATCCAATGTTCGGGTCGACAAAAACACCCCCAACCACGCCCGCCAAGATTCGTGAGGAATTTGTTGAGCGCCTCGACCTTATTGCAACTTGGGCCCGCGAGCAAAGGGAGATGGCCAGCGCAACAATCGCGTCCTTGACCGATGTGAAAGCCAACTCCCATCTTTCCCAGCTCTTCTCGATGAGCCTGGATCAAGAGATCGCGGACCAGGACGAAGTTCGTCGACAATGGGCTTCTGCGGAAACGGATATCCGCGAAATCATCCAGCGACATGGACCCATCACCAACGGTCAGCCTATGAACCACCCAGTCTCGGACGTTGTCGAAACTTCTGGCATAGGAGACAAGATTGCCGTCGCAAAAGCTACGACTGCACAGCCTCCTCCCATGGCAGACGCTAAAGTTGCTCAGCATCTCATGCCTTCACATCGACCAACGCAGCCTAGGAGCTCTTCAGCGCCCTCCGCAACTTCTACAAAAGGACTTTATCAAGAAGAGCGTACGCATATGAGGTTTGAGCTTCGGGCACCATCCTACCCTCCTCCCAAGACACGAGAACAGTTGTGGGATCAATGGACGCAATCCCATCCAAACCCACTAGACAAGCTCTACCTGAGTTCTTTCACCGCGGGCAGTTTGAAAGCTACGGACGTGACTCCAGAGCAAAAGTCTGCGTTGTGGGACAGTCTGGAGGAGCAGTCCCAAAAACTGCTCCGGACACCCTGGGAGGTAGCTTTTCCAGATGCCACCGCCCACAGCCTCGCTCCCACTGGGATCCTGCAGGGAGTGTCTGAGCCATTTATGCCAGCCAAACAGTTTGAAGCATCGAAACTGTGGGACAGAGACTGGAAACGCCTAGAGCAGGAGGTTGACAAACTGGAGCCGTACGCCCAAGTAATGGTCCATGATTTCTTCGACGGACCCAACAGTGTCCACATATGCCAGTTGGTAAGCCCGAGATACATGAACCCGGATCGTTTTGGCATGGTCTCGTCAGGGGTCGTTGCGAGCTTTGTTCGAAAAATGAGAGTCTTTGCCCTCTACAAGGATTTGGGCTTCATGCTCATGACCCCGATCCAGTTTCTCCTGTTCGGCCTCCATCTCCAGAGCCAGAAGGTTGATCAACTTGGCATGGTGAGATATGCTAGAGCTTTGGTGGGCGAAATTTGCCATGCACAGAGTGACACATACTGCCATGAAGCGTTCCTCGACATATATGAGAATGGGAAAAAGGTGGTGAGTGCTTTGGGACGCCGAGCCAAGCGACTTTCGGATTCCTATTCGACGAATCCCTTGAAGAGAAGCAGAGATGAGGTTGACGACGGCTGGGATTACGAAGGTGCGTATTTGCCTGAGGAAGTACTGGCATGAAGCTGCTTCTCTGAAGTTTGAGTACCTGTACTTGTGTAAATGCGTGCGAAGAGTACTGCCGAATGTAAGAAAACTCCAGAGAGGAAAAGACCTATACTAATAATTCGTTTTCTTCAGATCTCTTCACGAACTAACGACATCTTTGAACAAGTACGGCATATCACGCTGCGACTTGGAATTTGCAAGTACAGAAGGAATGGTGGACGATCGAGCTTGAGATCTGGGAGTGGTAAACAAGGGTAGCAACATGGCTCACTCGTGAAGTGATGGTGTGGAGGATGACGATTAACGTTGTACGAGTTATAGAATGATGCATCGAGTGTCGGAATGAAAAAGGTAGAGCGGTCTGCAAGCATCTCTCATTGTGAAGTCAGCCAATCGCAAAATTCGTGATATTTGGAGTCAGGAAGGCAGAATGGACTTGAGGATTGCGCCTACCAAGTCGCTCGCGCACCAAAACTCCAACAGACCAGTCACATTCGTCATCACACTGCCTCATGTCTAATGCTATGGTCTGGTTTTTATTCTTCTCGCAGACCTGCAAACTTCCGTGGCTATTGGCTCTCTTGGGTCACTGCCTCTTCCTGAAGATGTCAGCCTTCGTGTCGGCCATTCCGCCTCGCAAGGTCCAGTAATGGGCCAACAACTTAACTTGCAACACCAACGGTATCACTCTTGACCAAAAGGACGGCGATGATTCGTTAGGCCATATTGAGGACCAATCGTGATTCTCATAATTCTGCGGGAGGCCGACCAGCCCAACTCCACATTTACAGGCAACAAAGCAGGCTTATCCTCCGTGGTCAACCCTCGATCTTGGTTTCATCTCCTTCAACTTCATTTCTGTCGACACTGAGCCAAGGAAAGTCAAGTCTTAACTCCTACGAACCTACACGACCAGCCATGAGTTGCCTCGATCCCATCCTCGCTTGTCTCACCGGACACGAACCATCGATCCGTCCTCGGCTCTCCGAAAAGCTCATCACTACCCAGCCACGTCCGTACGTCGACGACGATGCCGCCGACCGCTTCATCGAGATCCTCCGCACCGCCGAAGAGCCCGACAAAGAACTCGAAGAGCGTCTCAAGTCAATCGTCTGCACGAATGGCTGGAAGGACAACCTCGCCGAGAGAATCCTCCACGGCATCGAGAACCTCCTCAAGGAAGGCGGGGAGATGGCACAGGCGATGAAGGATGCCGTCGACAAGGCTATCGACGTTGCTCGCGAGTTTGCAAAGGAGCACCCGTACTACACCGTGCTCATCGCAGCCGGTGTTGTGATTGCTATCGGGGCGCTGGCCATGCTGGCGCCTTGGGTGCTGGAGGTTCTGGGGTTCACCCTCGAGGGCCCAGCTCCTGGTATGTTGCAGAAATGCCCCGAGTTCTTGGAAGCGGAAACTGATGACCTAAACAGAAAGTTTTGCCGCCAGGTGGATGAGTCGCATTGCCCGATCCGAGGGCCATGTGTCCAAGGATTCGATCTACTCTTACCTTCAGAAGCTGGGAATGACCTTGAAGTGAGACGCTGTACTGGGTTTCTGGAGATCATCCGAGAATCTTTCATGTTCCTTGACAACGGGCAAGTTGATGGAATGCTTGCCATTTCGTTTGTGTTACAAGATGTCAACCAGCTGTAGGCTCTAGGCAGACTGTCGCAGCAATAGTAATCGGTCCCAGTTACACTGAAACTATCCATCCATTCGTCTGATGGGAAACATGCGTCTTTGACAATGAAGCGTGTAAAGCGAAACTTGATAATCGTGCATGGTCATGTCATTGGCGCTCGGCACATTGCCGCCCAGCCGCGATCGGCGCCTTACAGTAACATCGCGACACCACGACCCCACACTCTCCTCCTGTTTAGTCGTACATGCAGTCTCGACCGTTCCCGAGGTAAATGCCGATTCTCATATAAAGACTATCAAAGTCGTTGTTCTTCGAGCCAGCTTGAATTTCTGATTGAACCATCTTCTAAGTTAGTTGCCAAAATGCCCCTCCCCACCTCATCAATCTACCGGCCCCCATCAAAGGACTTTGTCAAGTTCCCCTCGCGACGGAGCGTCGTCCACAGCACGCAGGGCATCGTTGCGTGCACTCAACCCCAAGCTGCGAATTGCGGCCTGGAAGTTCTTCGAGCGGGCGGAAATGCTGCTGTGAGTTTGATACCCCCCCGCCTTGATCCGCGCTGGCTGACAGGGTAGGATGCTGCTGTGGCCGTTGGTACGTCCCGACTTCGAGGATGAGGGCGAGGAGTGGATGGTGTTGATTTGATGTAGCTGCCGGCCTGAACGTCACCGAGCCATGCTCAACCGGCATCGGCGGCGACATGTTCATCCTCTATTTCGATGCCTCCACCAAGAAAGTCAGCGCCATGAACGGCTCGGGCCGCTCGGGCTCCAAGTACACCCTCGAGCGCATTCAAAAAGACCTCGGTCCGGACGCCGTCAAGATCCCCATGGACAGCGTCCTCGCGGCCACCGTCCCCGGCGCGGCAGCCGGCTGGGTCGATACCGTCGAGAGGTTCGGCGGCAAGGCGTTGACCATGGAGCAGATTCTCAGCCCAGCCATCCACCTGGCCGAAAAGGGCTTTCCGGTCCTGGAGGTGGCCTCTCACTCGGTACGTGGGTCCCGGGACGGTAGACGAGGCTGACGTGTATAGTGGCAAGCCCTCGAACGAGATCTTCGACGCGCATCGCCCAACTTTGCAGAGATGCTGAAGAAGGACCCCGATGCGCCAGATGGTGTCAGAGCGCCCCGTCCGGGAGAGATTATGAAGAACCCTACCCTGGCCCAGACGTTTCGCACTCTCGCCGCCGAGGGCAAGAAAGGCTTCTACAGCGGACGGATCGCGGAGGAGCTCGTCAAGGTAGTCCAAGGCCTCGGAGGCCATCTCGAGCTGGACGACCTGCAGCACCATCTCGAGTGTGGCAGCGAGCCGGTAGAGCCCATCTCGGTCAAGTTCCGCGGCCAAGGACTCGCAAAGGACGATCCAGACGGCGGCGTCGAGCTCTGGGAGCATCCCCCCAACGGCCAAGGCATCGTCGCCCTGATGGCCCTGGGAATCATCCAGGAACTCGAGAAGCAGGGTAAAATCCCGACATTCGCTCCCGAGGACTTCAACACCGCTCCTTACCTCCACGCCATCATCGAAGCCCTCCGCCTCGGCTTCACCGACGCAAGCTGGTACGTCACCGACCCCAACGTCGTCAAAGTCCCCACGCAAGGCCTCATTGCCCCCTCCTACCTCGCCGAGCGCGCAAAGCTCTTCGACCCGGACAAGGTATTTGGGCCAGAAGGACCTGGGAAGCCCGAGTTCTCTCCGGCGCTGCAGAGCAGTGACACCGTCTACTTTACCGTCACCGACCGGGATGGCAACGCGGCGTCGTTTATCAACTCCAACTATGGCGGTTTCGGGACCGGCATCATACCAAAGGGGTGTGGGTTTACGTTGCAGAATCGGGGATCCAACTTTTCGCTCGAGGAGAAGCATCCGAACAGGATTGAGCCGAGGAAGAGGCCGTATCACACCATCATTCCCGGGATGGCGACGAACGTGAGTGACGGGTCGCTCTTCTCCACGTTTGGCGTGATGGGTGGCTTCATGCAGCCTCAAGGTATGTCCGTGACCGACCGAGTTATGACTTCGCCGCTAATGCCTTCAGGACACGTCCAAGTGCTGCTGGGCCAACTCGTCGGTGGGCTCAACCCCCAGCAAGCCCTCGATGCACCTCGAATCTGCATCGGCTCAGGTATGCCCGAGAATGGCAAGGTCCTCGAGTGGACGGTTCATGTGGAAGATGACATGCCGGAAGAAACCATCAAAGGACTGAAGGACCGGGGACACAACGTCAAAGTGCTCACGGGGTGGCGGCGAGGCATGTTCGGCCGCGGCCAGATCATCAGATACACGGTAGATCCAGTCGACGGGACGCCCGTGTGGTCGGCGGGCAGTGACCCGAGGGCAGATGGGGCTGCGTACCCTATGTAAATACAACCGGTTCCATATTTCTATCGGGGTTCTGTACATTGATGTCCCATGATGCCACAACTCCAACTATTACATTCGTATCGTACACCGAGGCACTAATGTCTACTCCTTGCTCTCGCCTTCGACCTCGCCCTCGACAAGCACCTTCTTGTCCTCAAACAGCTTCGCCAAGTCGCCGTTCTGATGCATCGACACGAGAATGTCGCAGCCACCGACGAAATCCTTTTCGACGTAGAGTTGAGGAATCGTGGGCCAGTCAGAATACTCCTTGATGCCCTCCCGCAGCTCGGGGTCCTCGAGGACGTTGAAGGCGGCGAACTTTTCGGGGTTGACGCCCTGCATGCCGAGAATCTGAATCGCCGCGCGAGAGAAGCCGCATTGGGGTGTCTCGGGCGTGCCCTTCATGAAGAGCACCACGGGCGCGGAGCCGACGGCCTTGTCGATGGCGGATCGAGTCTGGTCGGAGAGCAGGCGGATTTGGAAGGGCGAGAGAGGTGCGACGGGGGCTCGAAAGGCCTGGATTGGCGCGCGCGCTGCCGGCCTGGCGGATTGCCGGAGCAAATTCTGATATTCAGCAGTCAGTCACGGAAGCCGAAGCGATACCGGAGACAAGGGTGCATACAGAAGCGGCTCTTTGGGTGAACATGTTCGCGTCGTGGAATGGCGAGATATTTTTCAAGTTGCAGGTCGCCAGTGACCGAGGAATTGGGTCATGTAAGTAATTCTGCCGGCCCGGCCAAGGTGTGGCGTCGGTGAGCGGTGGGCTGACCAATCAAAAATGGTGCAATGGCAAGACGACCGGCAATTGACCGGCACGGAAATAGTCAAAGTTTCCAATGGCTTTACAATTCGACCATCCGCACCATCATATGATTTCAGATCTGCAGCTCGGCTAGCGATGTCTGAGCCAGTCATGCCATCGAGCGCCCGAGGTTGCGATACGTAGAAACCTTGCGGAGACCGGCATCTTTGGAGTTGCGTCAAATGACGTGGAGAGCATGGCGGGGTTAAATTGCTCGCTCTCGCTCATGGGAAACTTTGTCTCTTACTGAGAGAGAAAAGCTCAACCTTGGATCATTGCCGCCCATCATCACGATGCTTCACTCAATTCAGGCAGGGCACGATGCCCATCACGAACACCTCGTCCGCAGCCACCCCAAAACGATACAGCTTGCGCGCGAGGACGGCAAATTCCATCTCCTTCTAGCTGCCTCGGGATCCGTAGCGACCATCAAGTTGCCCCAGATCATCAACGGTCTTGCCGGACATGAGGACATCTCCATCCGAGTCATCCTCACCAACTCGGCCGCTCACTTCCTCGCCGGTCAGTCGCGTGAGCAGCCGACTGTTTCGAAACTAGCCACTCTGCCAAACGTCGATGCCATCTACACGGATGCATCAGAGTGGGCACAGCCGTGGAAGCGAGGGGCTCCCATTCTGCACATCGAACTACGCAAGTGGGCCGACGTTATGGTGATTGCGCCCCTGAGTGCCAACACAATGGCAAAGATGGTCAACGGCATATGCGACAACCTCTTGTGTTCTGTAGCACGCGCGTGGGACGTCACCGGAACCGTCGACGGAGTCAAGAAGAAGATTATCGTCTGTGTGGCAATGAACACGGCCATGTATCGGCATCCCATCACTGCAAAACACCTCGCCACGCTTCGGGAGGATTGGGGAGGTGAGAAGGGTTGGATCGAGGTTCTTGAACCGATTTCGAAGGCGTTGGCTTGCGGCGATGTCGGCGAGGGGGCCATGGTCAGTTGGGAGAAGATCGTTGAAGTGATTGAGTGGAAGATGGAGGGAAGCCATGTCGATGGCAACTGAGCGACGAATTAATTGCAGGAAACGGCGTTTGATCGTTCTGAGTTGCGCAGGAAAATACCAAAATGAATAGTGAGAATTAAGTCAATTTGAGACATTCCAGTTAAGGAGTGCAATAGCGAAGTGATTTATCCATTGTTGAATCATCTCCAAATGACTAATGGCCGCTTCTTCCCTCCAGCAAGTACGAAGCAACACGCGCCTTCCTTCCAAGCTAACTTGGTGAGTCGAGTGCAGCAAGATTTTCAATCAACATTTCGCCCAAGATTCTTTACCTTTACCAGCCAGCTTCGTCATCAAACTTTGTCCATCGTTGTATCTTCATTCAACTTCATCAATACTCGTCCATCGTTGTATCCTTCACCACTCAACATCACAAGAGGGCTTTGTCGTTGGATACTGTCAAAGCAGCATCTTCATCTTAACTATGCTCACCTCATCATCCTCCCACAAACTCCAAAATGCCGCCGACTCATCTTCAGCCCAGCGCCCTCAGATCTCGTCTGTTTCTTCTCTCCGTGCTCGCCTCCGCACTCAGGAAGTTTCACCAGAATCCTCTTCGTCGCCGAACCAGCCAACGTATCCGGACATCTTCCAACAGTTTCAGGCTTGCTTTGCAACTGATCCCGCTTTGCAGAAAAGTAAAGTCGCAAGCGAGCCGGAGAGTTCTGACGCTGTGACGAAGCTCAAAGGTATATCATCCAAGTCGATACGTCCGCATCTAATCAGAAGCAGAGGCCTTCGCTCGTGCCGGCACGAAACTCCACGCTTCAGCCATGGAACAGCTCGTCCAAGCCCACGCCGACATCCAAGCCAAGATCGACAACTTCGCAGAAGAGTCTGCCCATGCTATCTCACAAGGCGACGCTCTCTACGACAACGTCACATATCCCTTATCCGCGACTCTCTGCCACAGCGACAACTTCCCCCGAGCCACTATCGCAACCCACATCTCAAACCTGAAGCAGGAAATTGTGTCGACGAAAGAAGAGCTGCAGACACTTGGAGAGCAGTGGGAGGCTTGTGTTCAGATGGAGGCCGACATCTAGAAGGAGTTGACTGCCGAAGCCAAGTCGAGTCCAGCGAGGGTCAATCCAGAGGCGGCCAGGGTGATGGCCTCTTTCAAGGCAGAGGCCCAACAGATTGTTGATGATAAGTGTCGGTTACTGTCGGAACTCGATGAGGTACGTTGTTCAAATGTTCAGGCAGGAGAATACTCACCGTTGCAGGAGTTCCGAGATAAGATCAAGGTTGAGATGGCCAAGATGATGAAATACTGGGTCGACGACGCTTTGTAATCGTCTCATAGTCCACCATGTTTTGCAGCCATTTAGAAAGAGGTCCCAGTTTGTAAGGTACCCACGCACGCACTTGGGCCATCACGCACAACTTGCTATAGGCTGTTCTATTCGTATCTCATTACTATCAAACTCAGTTCTAAACTAGTCTAATGCTTAGGTTTGCATCGACAAAGCCCGTTGCTGCCTTTAATGCCAGGCATGATATCCCTTAACGCCGCCCATGAATCCTTTTCCGTCCCTTTTGTCCCTCTATAGAACACCTACTACTACTGTTTCTTCTCGGGAATGATAACGCCCCAAGGGTGCTGGGTGCGTCCATACATAATATCGCTGAGCCAGCCCTTGACCTGGCTGGTAACCGCGCCAGCCTCGCCCTTGACGCCCATGGGAATGTTGACGTCCTTTCCGCGGTGGTGGATCTGCGAAACGGGGCAGATGAAGTACTGGAAGAGTCAGCTCGTGTTCAACGAAGGAAAAGAAGGGACATACAGCGGTGCCAGCGGCGAAAGACTCGAGGATGCGGCCCTCGGAATCCGCCTCCATGACCTCGGCGATGGTGTACTTTCTCTCGGTAATCTCATACTCGTCGCTCAGCCTCTCCCTCATCAGCTCGAGGCAGCTTCGTCGCGTGACACCATCCAGAATCAGCTTGTCGTCCAGCGGGGCGGTGATGATCTCCTTCTTGCCGTCCTTTCGCTTCCAGATGACGAAGAAGTTGCTGGCACCCGCCTCGGTGCATTCCTGCTGCTCGCCGTACAGCCACAGAATCTGATGGTATCCCCTGCGCTTGGCGTCCGCGGTGGCCATCAGCGAGGGCCCGTAGTTGGCGCCGACCTTGGCGTAGCCGAAGCCGCCAACCCACGCGCGGACCATGTCTTCAGGGGAGGTGTGGAGACGCATGCCGCCGGGGGGCGCGTCCATGCGGGGCATGAAGGTCACGATGATGTAGAGGAGGGCCTCGCGGGGAGCGGCGACGCCGAGCTGGGGAGCGGTGCCGATGATGGTGGGGCGGATGTACAGGAAGCTGCCGGCGCGGTCCTTGGGGAGCCACTTGGAGCCGTCGACGGAGAGGAGCGCAATCATGAGCTTCTCGATCTGCTCGGGCTCGAAGAGGGGGAGGGAGATGCGGCCAGAGGACATGAGCAATCGCTGGGCGTTGCGGTCAGGGCGGAAGATGCGCAGCTTGCCGTCGTAGCCCCTGAACACCTTGAGCCCCTCGAAGCACTCGGTGGCGTAGTGCAGCACGGAGGCGGTGGGCATCAGGCTGAGGGGGCCGTAGGGCTTCAGTTCGGGGTTGGCCCAGCCGGTGCTCTCCTTCCACGAAGCGAGGACCATGTGGTCCGTCGCAATGGTCTCGTCGCCGGCATGGGCGCGAGCTTCTTCGGGGACGGCACGGGGGTTGGTGGTGTAGGTGTAGGTGAGCTTGGAGGCGTCGAGGACGGCGGGGAAGGACGCTTTGCCGTTGGGATGGGTCGGCTGGGAGAGTTCCTTTTGGTGGATTGCTGAGGCGGTGAGGTCGACGTCTTGGGGTTGAATCGCGGAGGGAGCCATGGTGAAGTCGACGGAGTTAAGATATAGGTAGGTAAACTAGACAATTCGGCAACACAACGACAAGGGGTATAAGACTAAAACTCAACGGCAAAGGGGGCAAAAGAAGGAGGGACGACGGATACTTTATACCGAGCATGTCACGGAGGCGTCGAGGCGTCCTTCCCCCATCTCCACCCTCCCAGCAGGGTTTTGCTAGGGGAATGTGGCAGGTGACGGAAATTCTTTTAGTCTGGAAGAAGTCGAAGGCACTTGTGTCGAGAAGGTCCCAACGAGACCGGAAATCCCGCCTCTGCCCGCGCCGAGCGACTCAATTGATAACGAAGATGTTGGACCGCGCGATCCACTTTAAGCCGTTCGTGTTAGACTCGATTTGGGAAATGGAGAGCCTGAGAGGGTCCACTCGATTCCCGGAGCAGTCGGGGAAGTTCGAAGGCATTCCCATGGCCGATGAAATCTCTGCTGGCCCACGACCCACGGTCCATGGACACTTCGACGTTATCGTGACGAGCCGGCCACAATCATCAATCCCTCGTGCGAGCAGCAACGAAACGAACCGCAGTTCGGCCCCGGCTCC
>JAMYIC010002496.1:659-12771 GCA_024112705.1 Microcera coccophila | reverse complement strand
GGGGGGGGGGGGGGTTCTCCACCGAGATGACTGACAGGGCGCATGCAAATGCCGACGGGAACGAGCCTCAGGTCCATCATATCAAATCGCTCCGAGGCCGACTTGGCGCAGCGAGGCGGACCTGCAGACGCCAAACAGCGTGCGCTATTTCTAACTCGTCAATTGATACCGTGGCCAGGACGCTGATCTGTTCCCGGTACCGGTACCGGTCTTCCTCGCGGGCAATGTTTTCTCGCGCGGAATTGACTCGAGACGCCCGCGCGCCGTCAGTAGCCGCGAGTTACCACGTCCCACGGCGGCGCTGCACCGCGGACGTCATGCGTACGGTGGTGGAGGGGCGGGAATGCCTGCTTACCCTAGAGTTTTGCATGCTGGTTGGGTCACATTATCAGAAATGATGAAGGGCGAGGTACGTAAGTGGTCAACGAGTGGCTGCCCCTTCACCATTGCGTGGGCCGCCGTTTCGCGTGGCTTCGGTTGTCGTTGTTGTCTCATCGTAGATCTGCGATCGCGGTGTGGTGAAGCACATTAGTGTGAGAACAAGATTTTGGTGTGCTGTTTATAGGTAGGTTGGAGCCACCCACTTCCGAGGGCTTTGTTGAAGACCTGTTGAAGACCATGCCTCTCTCGTTATGCTTTGTTTTTTTTTTTTTCCATTTTTCCATTTTTCCATTTTTTTGGTTCCAACGCCCTACACCCTCTCTGCCTCCCTCTTCCTTTGCTCTTCCTCCAGCATCTCCCTCTCCCTCGCAGCCACCTCCACCTCGGCCTTCATTCCCTTTGCCCGTTGCCGCGCTTCGTACATGTCCCTACTCTTCATGATGCGCTGCACGATTTCCCCCGCGTTGACCTCGGAAAACACATGTTCTCCAATCTCCCGATAGATGCCCATCTCCTTGGGTGCCGTGTACGGATCGTACGTCAGCGGCATGAACGACGTCGGGCCGTGGTAGACGGCGTCGGGCACGCCACGTGGGAGCGAAGTGAGGTACGTCTTGGTGGGTGTGAAGGGTGCTCCGAAGATGACGGAGTTGATGTACTGTGACGGTTAGCTGTGCCCGCGGCCGAGGACGACGTGATGTACCTTGCACTGAAGCACGCAGAGGCCGCGCTCGAAGATGTTCATGATGGGGTAGTTGACCCCCTTCCACTGGTTGATGACCTCGTCCTCGTGGACGCCGACCACCACGTACGCGGGAGGATAGTCTTCGCCCTTGCCCAGCCGCTCGTTGACGGCTTGCTCGTCGTACCAACCATCCTTGCGCGCGAGCTCCTCCTCTGCCACGACGACCCTTCGTAGGAATTCAATGTGACCACTAGAGAACAAATCGTAACCGCCGTCTACGTACACCACTCGCTGGCCGGGCTTCGGGGCGATGCCCTCGATCAGCTTCCGGAACGAGCCCTTTTCCTCCTCGGTCGACCCCGACTTTGCCTGGTTCGACGCTGACCAGAACCAGACCTCGGCGCCGGGAGCCTTGCCCGACTTGTCCGTAGAGTAAAGCTTCATCCTCTCCATCATGGCCTCGCCCTGGACCTTGCGCTCCTCTGCCGTGCCGGCGCCTTCCTGTCCCGCGAGCATCTTCTCGAGGGACTTGATGAAGTGCGTCCTGGTGCACAGGAGCATGCGCCCCACGAGGTCGGTGGTGGAGATGCCGGGGGAGCGCTTGACCATCCGGAAGCGATCGGCCTCCTTGACGAAGCGATAGCAGTCGTTGCCGTCGCTGTCGGACGTAATGTCGTCGCCGTGCACGACATACTTGCAGCCGTAGTGAGAGATGTGAGGCAGAGACGTCACGTAGGGGGCGTGGCCGATTGACTTGGTGACCCACCTGCAAGCGTTAGTGGCAGCGAGCCTGGAGAGGGTCAGCGGCTGGGTCATCGAGGTCAACGAAGCGCATACCGTTCTTCGAGCGTCATGACCGTGGGACCCTTGTTGATGAGAATGTCTTCGTCCGAGTGCACGCCGGCGTACAGCTCGTTGCCAAGCTGTCGCGCCTGCACAATGGCGCCCGCATGTCCTAACCTCCACGTCAGCCACTAGCCAGGGCAGAGTTTCAAGAGCCTTGCCATGGTGGAAGAAGTCGAAGCAGCCATCGACCCAGAGACGGCCCTCCAGCAGCTCAGGCGCGGGGTCGCCCACAAGCTCCTCGTTAGTGGCGGGGTTAATGATGTCGTCAGACGACATGGCAACGGGTCGACTTGATGTGGTTAACGATAAAGGCTGGGGATGTTCAAGGATGGATGCACTCGATGGGGTGAGGAAATGTTGAAGAAGCTTCAATCACATGTCGGTCGAGTTGTTGAGCTCATTTGTTGGCCAAGACAATTTCGGCTTGTTCAATCGCCAAAGCGTCGTTTGATTGGTGCACTGCGACGTTAGCTAAGACTGCAACTGCTGGGTCCGTCGTACTTGCCAAACACCACGTCTGTGCCACCTCAAACCAACAACGCAGCCACTTCCCTAGCAATGCTCTCCTTTCGCATTATCCTCCGAGATCAAACCTTGCCATCTGTCCTACACGCATCTAGTTCCTATCCAAGGCTAACCCTTCAAGTGCTGCCGCGCCCATCGTTGTGCAGGCAAGCCCGCGAAACTGAATGCCTCTCGGTTCAGTCGGAGGACTCCGGCATGGAACCGGCCTCTGAAGATCTCACTTTGGAGGTGAAAGATGTGCTTCTCGGTCGAGCCGTCGGGATGTTTCACGATCAGCTCTATGTGACACATCGCACCTGGCTTATCCGCCCCAAGCTGCTCCATTACAGTATCGTAGATGTTTTCGAAGTCTTCGCCTTTGATATTCATGGCTTTCGCCTCGCCCCAGTTGGCAGTCTTCTTGATCCAGATGGTAGTTTCTTCGTCGGAGGGAGCGTCTTTTGTGGCGTCTTTCATGGCGTCCTTCGTAGTGTCTTTCGTAGAGTCTTTTGCAGCACCCTTCTTCACCGTGAAAAAAGTAGAGTGCTGTAGCTGCTCTGCCGTAGCCTGGTTCAATCGCTCGGGAAGCGGTTCCTCTCTGAGTGATTGAGGCTGAGGATAGCCGGAGGGTAAGGTTGGCTGGCCAAACGCATATCCAGGGTTCATGGGGGACATTCCTTGCTGGACGAATCCCTTCTGGGGGTAGGTGAACGGCTGAACTATAGGCATATACCCATCTGGTAACTCGAGGAGCCTTGCCCGCTGGGGAACGTTGCCATCTAGTAGGGCGGATTGCCCTGGCAAAACATGTCCATCTGTGATGGAACGTTTCCGGTTTGCCCAGACAGAAATCCCATCTGACAATACGGGTTGCTCTACTCAGGAAACACGCCTATTTAAGACGCGGTGGTGGCCTGCTGACTAGGGAACATGCCTAATTGCTGAGGTGGAATGATGCCCTGCTGACCGGGAATCATGCCCATCTGTTGGGACGGGTTGGTCTGCCCGGGGAATTTTTGGCTGTTCGAGGCCATTTTTCATGTATCTCGAGTGGAAAGAAAATGTTTGTGTTCTTGTATTGAGGTGTGCTTGGTCGTGTGCGCTGATGAGGTTGCGAAGATTGAAAATCAAAATAAACCGACTCCCCGATAGGTAGCGCTCCAAGTACACTCCAACGAGACGCCAGATGGCGGGCAGTTTTCCCACCTCACTTCAGTTCGTTTATTTTGAATCAGGGTGCCGCCATATTTAGCGACTGATGCTATGGCATAGTACGTGAGGAATCGCTTGAACATTGATACATGCCGCAGCAGGACCCGGCAAGATCTCGTGACTTGAAGCACGAGGCACGACAATATAAATTTTGGTCTTGGGTAGGATTTCTTCACCGAAGAGTGCACGTAGTCTGATTAGTACTGGCATACAACAACTTCCAAGTTCCAAGGATAGTATTTGTAGCAGAGGAACAACTAACAATGTAGCTTCACCACGAGATGAGAGGGGTGCCTCGTCGTCTATATTCAGATATCAAGAAAGCCGGCAACCAACCCTGTCTGACCAAGTTGTCCAATATGACTGACATATCTTTGTTGTCACACGCAGCTGAGTTTCGTCTACTCGGGCAACCCAACATTCAATTCGGTTAGGCGATCCTAGCGGATGACGTTGCCATGGTGCATGTCGTACGGCGTTCTTGGCGATGGACTGAGTAGGAGACGCAGACCAAGTACCTGCGGTAGGAACGGCTCGATCAGATTTGACACCGTAGTTCTATTGGTATCGGATCGATTTGGCAACCTCCTTTAGCGTCATTAGATAGGAAGCACAAACAACACTAGTAAGTTCGCTTCTCAACTCCATCTGAATCGAGGTTTTCCTTCTCCTTCAAGTACGTGCTAAACTGCTCCATCTTTGTCTCGACAAACTGTTCCATCTCGTCATTTCCCTCGATCTCAACTTTCCCGTCATCCAATGCCTTCCAGTAGACAACATCGGCGTCGATGCTCGTTCTCATCGCGTAGTTGAACCAGAAACGGCCGCTGCGCCACGACTCGCGCATCCGAGTGGACAATAACGCCGGCTCCCCTTCGAGCGGCGGAAACGATGTCTCGGCTCGCTCCACCTCGCGGATGAAGAGTTCCATCTGCGGCACAAATAACTCTTCGAATCCAGCCTTGTCGTCACGCTCGAGCCAGCAGTGTGGTGATGCCAGCAGCAGCCAAGAGGGCACGTCGTGCAGGTACTGGGCCGGCATGGCGTTGGTGAACTCGAAGTCGAGCACGGCGGTGATTTGGAGCGTTGCAGGGTCAGCAAGCATGTTGAAAGGGCCGAAGTCGTCACCGAATAACCCGAAGGAGAGGCTGCTGTCATCGATGCAATGCTCCGGAATCAACTGAGCGAGGCGGCGGCGGGCGGTAAATCTCTGGCGGGCCTCTTTTTCGGTTTCGCAAATATTCCGTTGGGTGTAGAGGTGCGTCCATAGCTCGTCGGCCCGTTGCCTGAAGTATTCGCTGGCGCTGTCGAACGGCCCCGAACAGAGCTTGCCGGCGGGAAAGCCTGTCTCGGCCACAAGGTCGTTCACGTCGTAAGTCATGGGTCGTTCAATGACGTCCCACTCGCCCGAGTCCTTGGAGATGCTGCCAATTCTCGGGAGCTGCAACCGGGAAAACTGCAGCATGTAGTTGGCCATCTGGCTGTAGACGCGCTCAAGCTTCCTTTGGTCGATGTCCGGGTCCAGTATCAACGGATCCAGCTCGCTCTCCGTCGGCTTCTTCAGGAGATCGTCCAAGCAAACTCCGTCCACAAAGTCCATGAGAATGAACGGTGCCAGCTGCTGAGGGCACGTCTCGGCCGGACCCCACGAACGCACGTGGGGGAGAGGGATGGTGGTGTGCTCGCGAAGGTACTCGAGGACCACGACCTCATTCTTTACCTTTTCAGCACTCCACGGCGAGTATGTTCGCCCGGGAATTGGGAACCGAATGAAGACGGCGCTGGGTTTGTCGTCGCTGCCTTCAGGACGCTTGACGACGCAGCCGATGTTGAACGAGCCTTTCAGCCAACAGTGGTATTGACCGGCTCCTCATCCCATAGTGTTGTTTACGAAGGTTACGATGTCATCCTTTGCTGCCAGAAGATTCTTGATGAACTGGCGGTGCTCATTTTCATTGTTGGTCCGGGAGATTTCGTCGTAGTATCCCATCTTCGTCGCCAGCTCAGTTGGGCTACGGTGTGTGTGCCAACATGAGAAAAAGGCTCATGAGGCAAAAATGAGTCTGGCGAAGATTCATGTGCTAGATAGAACGGGCGTGAGATCCAACTTGATGAGCGCCTGCTTACGGATGAATTGAGGCTCAGCTAATTATCGCTCATCTGGAATCGTAAGTTGAAAGAGACTTGGGTGACATGAAGTATAACGTAACTGTACTGTACAAAGTTGCAGCCTATATGCCCCAACCAATCAGGTATAGCGCACTTATCCGTCATAAAGGGAAGGTGAGCAGACATCAACCATTCCGAGATCCCTGTTACTCAAGGACCAAGAGCGTAAGAATAATCAGGGTCACTGTGGATGGCATTGCGATTTCTTTCTCTGTTCCTTCAGAAACTGTTCCTCGAATGATTCTAATAGAAGCCATAATCAGCAAGTCTCACGAAATATATGGTAAACTTTCCTCGTCCTCAACTGGTCTGTAAAGCACACAAAGCAACAAACTCCAAATACAAGATGCAAAAAAACGCAAGAGAAGGCTATGTGTCGGTCAAAGGCCGTTGATAAGAAATTGCTTATGCTCTAGACAACACAACAAATCTGGACAAAACGGCGACTTCATCTCTCCGTAGCCGTAGTATTGTTCTACCGCCTACTGGAGTTGGCTGTAGAGTTCTTATTTCACGACAATGAACCTGTCTTCTGTCTCTAGAAGCTTCATAGAGTACATAGGGGGGTTGGAAAGGGTTCTTTTGTATGCGCAGATAGTACTTCGCTTTACGAATCCTTACTATATCTTACAACTACTTCAGGGACACTATGGAGTTTTCTTAATGAATAGCAAAATGGTCATATGAATTGACCGTTAACAATGGCAATGACTGGCTTCCCATACTTGGATTGATCTTATCGTTAAACGCACCACGTCATTTGAGCCCATGCATGTGACTTTTAAGTGTACATGATCATTCGTAAGAGCAAGGAAGGAACCTGCTCCCCCTCTCTTCAAGTTCCATTTGGTATACTAAGCAACGCCAAACAAGAAATGTGTGAGCCAATGTCCAGGTCAGCTGTTATCATCTCAAGCCTCCAGCTGCAGGGCGCTCCATCGGGCAAGCCTCAAGGCAACTTCGTTGGAGCAGCTTCGCCATGGCCTTGTCCAGCCCCGCAATCTCCAATCATCAACGCATCATTTGGCGATCCCTCACCTCTCTTGGTTAGTGATGAAGCGGGAAAAGCAGAGCTGACGCCGGGGGTGTTATGCAGTTGGTCGAGACGACCGGTTAATGTAACCCCAGCATGCGAATACAAGAGGGCGGCGGTGCTCGATCGGGAGCGTCCGGATCTCTTCCACTACCACCTCCTCCTAAATCCGTCGAGCTTGCTGGCCCGTCACTTCGCAACATGGCTTGGCAACGTTCCGAACTGGCTGACAAAAACTTCTTCTACGACGAAGATATTCCTAGCAAGAGCCCCGAGGCTACTCCGTATCCACCTCACGCGGAGGACCTGCGAAAGTTCATGCTCGACTTCTCTTGTCCAATTTTTGGCCACAACATTGAGGGTGACGCGTTGCGCCGCGTTGAATCGCCGGTCCAGGAGCAAAACCTGAAACGTGACCCTGCCCTGGAAACGGCGTATAGTATTCGGGAAAATGCCGAGTCCATTTACGCTGGCGGTTACAATGAGGAGACGTGGGCGGCTTTCTTTGCAGAAAACTTCTTTAAACCACTTTGGGACAGCACGTTGGAATTGGAGGGGGACTCGCGAAGGTACGTGAATACCCGCCATCCATGAAGCGGAACATACAACCAACATTGAAGGGTTTCGCGCTGCAAATACTACTACGAAGCATTTGTCCTGTACGTATCGAAAGCCACTGCAGCCCTTTCGGCCTACTAAAGCGGACCGTGTACAGAGACCGTAACGCAAGGTGGACGCTTTTCGATGGCAGAGCCGACCACACCGACACGTCTCCACTCAACGACTGGGAAATCAAGAAGTGTCCTCACCCGGACAAGGCCTTCTTTTTGCCCATGTTCCATCTAGATTCCCAGCCCCAGATCCCCAAGGTGGAAAGAGCTAAAGCTCGGCAGTGGCACGAAACCGGGAATCAGCCATCTGTGGAAGCTTTCTCGTGGCCGGTTCTCAAACAACTGTATTCACATAACTTGCGGCCGACTCCCTTCAAAGTCCTCCATCGGCCCCCCCGGGCAGCGGACCTCAAGTGCTATCCGTGGCTCATCATCGAGCACAAGAAAGAAGATGCTCTGCGACCGATAGAGACGGTCTGCTGCCAGGCGACCAACGCCGCCGGATGCGCCATTCAGTTGAACAAGGTCGCGGCCAGGTACGCAGTCGAGCTTCCCGACGAAGCGCACGTTCCTCCCATCCCGACCGTGACGACGGTGGGATCGCACGTCAAGGTTTGGATCGCGTACTTTGCCAAAGGTTTTCTAGCCCCGTCCGCATCTCACTACGTGTTTGATGTCAAGTGGAAGAGGCGCAAGGAAGGTTATGTGAGTAGACGCGAGGCCGGCTCCCCGTTGATACGGTAACAACAACACTGACACCGTTTCTAGATCATGAGGGCTATCTGGGAAGGGGACATGACGATGCTCTCCAACATTGTCGAGTTTCAGCTGATTCTCGAAAACACGCACACCTGGGCCATGCGGGTCTTCAAGCCCCTGATGGCTTCCTACATCAACCAGTGGAGGGACGTACACGGTCGAGCGCATCTCGACAGAGTGAGCGCCCTTGTTCATCGCCAACAGATGATCGAGCGCTGCCAAAGGATCGTCCCGTTGGTGCAAGGCTTCTTGGACAATCGATCCAGCATCGAGGTCGACGATCGCCAACATGCCCAGGTGACGCCGCTGTTCGTGGGTTGGCTCGTTGACCACATATGCACCTCGGAGCGCCAGCAGCTTGCCGCTGACGTCGATCGGATCATCACTGAGAAAATCAGAGCCCTAAATCTGACCCGGGTGGCGAGCGTCATCGATTCGCAGCAGAGCAGCCAAATATCGAGGGTGAGCGCTGATAGTCGTCAGTTGAGCTTTCCAAGCTCGGTTCCGACGACCGACCACGAGGATCCTAACGATAGCGACTACGACGCCTCGCAGGCCGAGACCGTGTCCCCAACATGTGTCGAACCTTCGCCCGTCGAGAACGGACTCGGACGCAGCGAAACTACACGGCTCGTAGGGCGTGTTAACCTCAACCCATCGGGTCCAAGTAGGCGACTCAGAAGCAAATCTAGGGGTCAAGCCTCTATCGACGCACCGAGCGGTGAAGCTGTTACCCCAGCGCCTCTGTCTTCGCAGCCACAAGAGTCAACGGCGGACATTTTGCCAAGACTAAGTCGAGCTGAGTTCGACGCTGATCAGTTTGGTGACCGTCTAAGGCAGGTAAAGAATCCTTTCACCCAATCGCCCTCATACACGCGGCTTCCGGTGGTCGATAAAGACCATGGCCCCAGAACACCAGCCACTCCTACCAATCAGCCCAGCAACAGGAATAGCGACGGTGCGGGAGATGGGAACGGGGCTATCATGATGATAAATGACAGCCAGGATTCTTCTGTCGATGTCGATAGTCTTTGGGGGCTAGTAAAAGGTGATGCGTAATAGGTCAGTAGGTGGGAGTTGCACCTGTCATAGTCTTAGGCACTCAGGCCTGAGGACTACGATAAGGGCTCCCCGCTATGATAAAGCATCTTTACCTTTTACACATGCTTTAACTTGCTCTTGGTGGATGACCGTTTTGCATCGATTAATGCTGTCCGTCCACCTGATACAGAGCCACAATTACCAGAAGTTATAACCCTAACCAGGATCTTAAGAGATGACACCTAAGTGACGGTAAGTATAAGAAAGCAAAAAGTAGAAACTGTAGTAGAGAACTTACAGATGGCTGTGGATATCGACAGGAACGCGAAGGCAGAGAAGGCAGCCACCATAGGGCCTCAGTAGCGGTCAAAGACTACCTGTGCACCAGTGAACACCCCAGAGCTGAGATTCAAGTGGGAATATAGCGCAATACTGAGAAACGCGAGAATCATACTTCGTCGATCGTGATCGAGGGCAAAGATTGACAAAGATGGTTGAGCAGTGAGAGAGAGGGCTATGGGGAAAAGAGAACCGTATGGTGTCGCCAACAGGGTAAAGAAAGCAAAAGCCATATGCCGCAGTTCAACAATGAAGTCCAGCAACAGAGTACCGTAACGAAGTCGGAAGAACACAAAGCCCTTAGTACCGCAGTTGTGTTCACAAGAGCCGAAGGCTAGAGCACCGTAGTTCGGGTCGCGAGAGGCAGAGCCAGTAGTGTCAAAGCTGGGCGAAGAAGATCAACGACAGCATGCCGTAGTCGAGGTCGAAAAAATACAAAGCCCATGCTAATACAGTTGGGGTGGAGAGTAGAACCTATAGTACCGCAATAAATGAAACAGATTGACCACATCCGCTTTAGAGGCACTCTCTGTGGGGTGGTTGTGTTCAAGCCATACATCGTGTTGTTTTTCTTCTGGATAAGATGATGAGGGTTGGAATTGACCTTCAAAGCCACTCTTTTGACTCGTGGCAATGACTCGTTCCAGTCCCTGACTTGCTTTTCAGCCACTTGGTGGTTCAACTTCGCAACAGAAACTTTCATTAGAGGGCTGGCCGTGTCGTACCGCAGCAGGGGTCGCAAGCTGAGGCAGGGGCCACAGCACCACAGTTGGGATTTCAAGCGGAGGCAGAGGCCATAACGCCGCAGTTAGGGTTGCAAGGTAAGGTAGAGGCCATAACGCCGCAGTCAGGTTTACAAGACGAGGCAGAGCCGATAACACCGTAGTTGGGGTTGCAAAACGAGGCGGAAGCCATAGCACCGCAGTTAGGGTTGCGAGATGAGGCAGAGTCTATAGCACCGCGGTTGGGGTTACAAGAAGAGGCAGAGCCGCAGTTGGGGCGAAGGGAGCCAAGGTGCGAGAAGCTAGACGCCCCATGATTGCAAGTTGCATAAACGTGCAGAGAGAACCATATTAAGTAATGTAGAAGAGAGGAGCTCATAGGGTAGGAGGCTCTCTCGCTGAGGGTGGGACTCGAGGGAGGAGATTACTGCAAGTCATATTAGAGTCACCAATCTGTGATGCGTCACGGAAGAAACGTACCAGACTCCGTGCCCAGGAACAAACCTGACATTGAAACCAATGAGCGCCGTGGTGCAGTTGCGGAGAAGGATGCTCTCTTGTTGAAGCTGAGACTCGAGGAGGAGATTGCTACAGGCTGTGTCGGTCATCAACAACGCGTTATGGAGCAGGGCACAATCTTCAGAGGGAGGATGCAAGCAATACTGGATTCTTCTTTTCTCGAGCGGAGGAGTGGTTTGGCACAACGCGGCTTATCGGGGTTGATGAAGCCATCTAGCACCGCAGTTGGGGTCTCCGGCTGGACCGGGGCGAGGGTACCGGAGTTGTCATGGAGCTGACCCCTTCCAGGACCGGTTCTGACCAATAATGTCGACTGTGTTATGGTGCTTTGCCGAAAATGCAGTCAAGCTCGCTTATCGCTGAATTAGAGCACGACTCAGCTTGTTCAGGATAGTAGTAGTGTCTCCGTAGCATCCTGAAGAGGTCGGAAATCGAAGCTAGAAAGCCAAAATGACATCTGTTGAGTCAGTGATGCGTAATAGCTTAGGTGGGAATTGCACCTGTCATAGCCTCAGGCACCCAGGTCTGAGGACTGCGATAAGGGCTCCCCACCAGTAGATAACAATAATAAGGCATCTTTACCTTTTACACCTATTATAACTTACTCTTAGTGGATGATCCGACCGATCCTGTATCAGTTAGGCGCAGGTGTCTTGGCTCAAACGTCAACACCTAGTGAGAGAGGGGCTTGCTATAGTACCTGCATGCTTCCCGCTGGCCTCTCTAGTTTGACTGTTGGATTAAATGGGCTGAAGCATTGTAAAAGTGTCCTCGTAAAAGGTATCCAAACGTACACCTTGGCCGAACGGTAAACTCTTTTTGTCCCTCTTAGTTTCCCTCCGGTATTTGACTTCAGTTCAAGGCGTATAAAGCCAGCACTCTTCGCTTTCATTCCTGCCGAATTTCCTACATCCCATCACAAATTTTCTAAATTAAAGATCTCAGAACACTTAAGACGAAACATTACTACCCAACATCCAATAATGGAGCCAACAACGGGATTCTTTGACGTTATTGGCATTGTCGTTACCGCTGTCGTTGATCACCTCTTTAGGCAACATCGCGATGAAGAACCCGGCCCAGCGCCTCCTCCAGGATCCAGCTTTCGTGGCAAGAGTGCAACACTGGATGCTCTCAAGTCGTTGCTGGGAGTACTTTCAACATTTCTTTGTCGTTGGTGGTCTGAGGGTCGTCTTCAATAGCCTGGACCATCCTGAATGGGGTGTGCAACGCCCAGCGAGGAGACTGCTCCAGACGGCTCTCTTCGATTGGGTCGTTGCAGATTTCATGG
>JAMYIC010002492.1:22666-66642 GCA_024112705.1 Microcera coccophila | reverse complement strand
TTTTTTTTTTTCTAACCCCCCAAGGAAGCGCTAGCATCACGGCCCCGGATAGGGGTAACTAGGGGCAAGCAGGCGTTTCTTCAGAAGCCCAGACAGGCAGTAAAATACAGTGCGATCGCGCCCGCTGCTCAAGGTTGACTACGTTTTAAAGCAGTTTGTAAGCGCTGGCTCCCGGGAGGTTGGCGCTGTGACGATCCGCCACAGGGCGGGTGCATCTACACGCAGGAAAGAGGACGGGCGACGCAGACGCCAGCCAGAGCACACAGTAGGTGCTTCACGTCCGTTGGCTGGATCACTCCGAAATTCCATTGTCTTCTGGCCACCTTTCTCAGTCTTCGAGCGCCTGGATTCAGTGGATTTTCGTATCTGGGCACACGGGGAGTTGGCGTATTAACGGTGTTGCAGATGCTAAGCTACTGTAGTGGGGCAATCTCCACCGTTTAGTTGCGTCGCAAGAAGATGCAAGGCACACGCCCCTTTGGCTGGTTCAAGGCTCTGACGGCCGATCCATCACCTCATGCAGTACCTCACGTGCAATTCTGTGGAGGGATGTACCTCGTCGGTATGGAGCTTTTCCCTAGGCGGATGTTGAAAATGATTATGGTTCTGAACCCAGGCGGCCAATTCCAGTCGTGTTATCGCAAGACAACTGGAGTGTCATTCTTGTCTTGAGCTGCCTACCTTGCATTACCGGTTTTTGACCCTCAAGTGCCGGTAGACTTCCAGGTTAGGGAGAGGCTTATCATGAGCTGCCCGGTCAAGGTACCTGCTCGCCGGACAATCGCACGTGATCCCTCACATCGATAACGATGGGACCGCCTGAATACGAGCTGGTTGCCTTGAGGTTCGAGCTTACAACCACTCAAAGCCTATCCCCCAGGCCGTAGGAATCCTGCTCGGACTCTTATTCGAAAATAACGCAACCAATTCGGCGTGTTTTTGCGAGTTCAGCTCGTGATGCATCCCAAAAAAGCGAATCTCTGCGGCAAGTGTCAAAAAACGGGAGATCTTCCCCCGAACTAACGCCTCCACCTGCCGCCATCCCCGTAGCCCGCGCTCTAGGGCAACGTTGCGAGCGTGATCTTTCTGCTGGCCTTACAATCAAGCATGACTTGATTCGTTCGTTTTACTAACATCGTTCGAGATCAGCTCCGGTGGCAGGAATTGATCGACCGGAGTCAGATAGGATTAGCCGATCGAAATCTTCATCCTGCTCAGCCTGCTGCTACCGCCATGCCAGCTTTGCAGAGGACCAACTCATGCACAGACATAGGATTCACGCTCAGGCGTCAGTTTCGCAAGGACGACTTTAGGTTCGCTTATTGCGCATCTACCATTCTCTTGGGTCTCTCTCTAATTCTCGTCCTCGTCAGGCCGTATCAACGCGAAATCATACAGGCGGCTTTGGATGGGTATGATGTCTACGTTCAGGCAGCAACGTCGTTCGGCAAGAGTCTATGCTTTCAGCTTCCCGCCGTTATTGATCAGGGCAGTAAGCAGACCATGTTTCCTGATGCAAAAGGGCATATCTGATCCTTTCACAGTCACGATAGTTATTTCCCCTCTACTGAGTCTCATGGTATGTATTTTAATATGAAAACCAGGAATCTAAGGTTGATGCAACTCTAGATCAATCAAGTGGACGCACTCAAAGCCTCAGGCATAGAAGCAAGTTCACTAAATAGCAACACACCGTATCCCGAAAGGGTTCGTATCGAGCGTGATCTAGAAACTGGTCACCCAAGGATTCGACTTCTCTATGTCACTCCTGAGCTATGTTCGGGATCCCGCTTCCGAAAACGGCTCGAGCTCGTTCACAAGCAGAAAGAGCTAGCTCGCATCGCCATTGATGAGGCACACTGCATCTCTGAATGGGGCCATGACTTTCGGAAGGACTTCAAGCGGCTTTCTTGGTTTCGGGAGACGTTTTCTGATGTGCCGATCATGTGCCTTACTGCGACTGCCAACCCTCAAGTTCGAGAAGATGTCCTTTCGATTCTTGGGCTGAACGCGACTCCTGAAAGGACCAAATCCTTTCTCATGAGTCCTCGCAGAGGAAATCTGCATCTAGAAATTCGCTATACGAAGGATGAAGATGACAACCGTCTGTCTGACTTTCTGAGGTGGATTCGAGGAGTTTATGATCGTCGACGAGCCGAAGCTCGAAAAGCCGAGCTCAGCGAAGTTGGTGAGAGAGTCGAGAGTGTCCCTGGAATCATTTACACAATGTCTCGAGATGAATGCGAATCCCTCTCAGCTGCCCTGCGGGATGAAGGCATTGGAGCTCGACCATTTCACGCAAAACTTCCCAAAGACATCAAGGAGGAGACCCTTAACCGGTGGATCAATAACCAGCCTGGCTACGATATTATTGTTGCCACAACGGCTTTCGGCATGGGCATTGACAAGAACAATGTGAGATTTGTGGTCCACTGGCGCATTCCAAAGTCTTTCGAAGGCTACTATCAGGAAGCTGGACGAGCGGGTCGAGATGGCAACGCGAGTTATTGCTTTCTATACTATAGCAGGGAGGATTTTGAGCGTGTTGAGCGAATGATCCGGAGCGACTCCAAGGACGGTTTAAACTTGATGGCTCGGCTGAAAAGCTTACAGGCGCTTGGCTTGTACTGCGAGAAAACGTCAGCATGTCGGCATGCGACTATCTGCGAATATTTCGGAGATGCGGAAAAGTCTGAGTGCGACTTTGCCTGTGACTGGCACAAAGATCCTCAAGAGCTCAAAGACAGGTGCAGGAAGGGCCTGGCAAGCGAGGAATTCGTAAGTACCCAGGCTATGCAGGGGACGTATGATGGCTACTACGATGATTAATGATACCCATTTCTATTGATTGCTTTCATCTATACAATGATGTGGCAAACATAAGATGAGTCTTTCCAACTTGAGGTAGTGTACTACGTCCATGAGGGTTGCATACATTTAGTTATCTTGTTACAATCCCAAAATATACTCATCCCAAAACCTACGTTCCAAGACACCTATAGCTCGTGTTGAACCCTTAGTCGATTTGGGTAGGCCAATCGCATTGGCCCACTTCGTGCAGACCAGGAAAGTATAACAGATTAGAAATATCCCAGCCCGTAGTAATATCCTAGAATCCAGTCATTAGCAGGCTTAACTGAATAAACCAATCGTGCTATCAACGTACCTCGAAGTCGAAGGGGAACGGGTCTGTTCCCAAACTGTCTACCGTCCCCACTGACTCGTGAGGGGTAAGTCCAACGAGATTTTCACGGAGAGCGACGACACACCCCCTCAATTTTTCAGCAATAGCTTCGTATATAGCTGGCTTTACAGGCCTTCCAGCTTCCATGGCGCGTATTTGACTCATGTATGCTCCTACAAAGAGCAATCGTTTGAAACTCGTGTTTCCGCGGGACATGAGATGTGAAAGCTGGTCCTGCACGTATTCGAGTGTCTGTATAAGCGGTGCGCGTGCAGCTTTCGCCATCTCGTCCAAAGCGTCTGCCTCGGCCTGAGATGCTGCTTCTTCGCCAAGCTGAGTAGTTACCTCAAGGGCCAGAATGATAATTGCGTCGAAGCTAAGGGCACATTTGAAGAGACCGCGGCCCACGAGGGAGAGCCTAGCTAAGTCATCTAGCTCATCCATCGGTCGTCCAAGGCTAGAATCCTTGCCGGCTGATACGATAACCATTGCTGAGTCGACGCATAGTTTACGGGAGAGGTAAAACTGCGGATCAATTTGGGCCTGCAGCATAAAATCGCGGTGAAGGTACAATGTGAAGCGTCGGAGGTTGATGTCCATGAATTTACGATGAAATTCAGTCAGCCGCAAACCCGATCGTTCCGAGTTCTCTTGCGTAAGGGTTTGATGCGAATGGAAATATGATGCAACTCCGCGACATGCTACTCGAAGCTCGGCGCTTATCTGTAGAGCTCGTGCATATGACTGAGGGGTTCGAAAGTCGTTGAGAAGTCGTACAACCTCGATTCGTAGAGTGAGCGATTTTGCTAGCAATATTTGCAGTGATGAGTCTGTGAAAGAGTCATCTGAAGTAGATGCATCTGGGGAACTAGACTCCAAGTCGGCGTCGTCGTAATTCAACGGAGGGCCGGCATCGTAATCATTTGCAGACAGTTGTAGAGGTAGCGCAAGATCAAGACAAGATTGTATAGATAACTCCAATGCTGTAATCCAAAGTCGCGAGCGAATTTCTCTTTGGAGGAGCGAGAGTGTTGGAAACAGCTTCGGGCTCCGGTGTATACCCATGGTAATAGCCATTCGCAGAAGAGACCCTGCTGAAAGCCACGAGGACGCCCCAGGACAATTAAAGGTAGTCTGTCGCGCTATGAGCAAGAGGCAGAAGATCTGCAGTCCGTCAAGATTGTAGGTTGTCTTTTCTGATGGCCCCGTCAGCCACCACTGGACGTTTTGAATCCATGTCTGAGCAAGCCGATGGAGGGAATTTGACTCAATCGCATCCTTCGCAGCATAGAAAGTAGTTCCCATGGCAAGAATCAAGGTCAGCTTCATTAAGAAGGGAGTAGACACAGGATCCAACGGCTGGCCTTCCCACACTCGATCATACTCTCTCCAGAAGCTAGGGAGATGTACAACCCGGTACAATGGCTCGAAAGTGCGGAAATAGCAGCGAACCAGCTCATCGCATGTCGTCTTTGCCGGCAAAGTATCAATAAGATTTTTGACGGGCGCTTCGAGCTTGACCGAGTTCTGCTCCTTCATAGCATGCCGAAGGGACCTGGTTTCCTTGAGGACCTCAATCAACTCTGCTTTGGCATCGTTTAAGTTGGGCTCGACTTCCACTGGGTCGAAATTCCCTGTTATAGGGAACTGCAGCTAGTAAGTAAATCGTTTGACCTTGAGTTGAGGGCCACTAGGAAGTTAAGTATACCTTCTCGGCTGTGTGTATCCAATGCGTTTGGCCAAACAATTTAGTTTTTTCAGGGACATTACGGAGACGTGGAACAATAGGCGGAATAGATGAAGGAGAAGTTGCGGGGAGCGGAGTAGAAATCGAGATAGGAAGGGAAACTCGGTGTGTTCGTTCTAGGATTGAAGGTCTCTCGTGAGTTTTTGGCTCAGATAGTTGGACCGAAGTTCGGGGATATTCCACAGCCAAGTTCTGCTGCGCCAGACCCGTCCGATTTCCGGTATCTATCTCGGCCCTCGAACTTGCCTCACTCGGTGCCAGTTCCCGAACCTGGCCTGGGGTAACCGGCATATCGACGGGGCTTCCGTCACGGTATGAACACTGCAATGGGGCCCGCGCCCGGAGACAGGCAATACATGGCTGGTGCTGGTCGCAACGAATCTTGCGACGCCGACATTGCTCGCAGGCCTTTGCGGGACGTCGCCTCCGGCGTTTATGTGGTGGACTGGGTGACCTCGGCCTCGGTGCCATCACAAAATATGCTGGCGTTTGAATGTGATGTCGAGCGGAGGACAAAAGCGCGGCTGAGAGTATAAGTGGGAGTGCTGAGGGCCCGAGGTTTAAGGCCGAACTTTTTTTGCTGACAGAAAAATGTAGGCGCGGCAGGAGTCACTTAGCGACAGGCTGCTTTCTCAGTTTTGTGTCACCCTACCTTTATCACCGAGATCTCACCACCGAGGCCGAACTTCGGTCTCCATACAACGAACAATCTTCACCAACACAATCTTAGAAAAGATTATTTAGCACGACTAATATTCTAGAGGTCTTCACACTCCGGATCTGTCTTTCAACCAAATTTAGACACTCGATCGCATGTTCTCTAATCACAGACATGTCTAGTCCTGCCACCACCATCAACCCAACTACCCTAGAGAAGGGGCCCGAAGAACCTGCACTGGTTGATCAAGTAAATCAGAAATCCGATACTCTACCCGAAGGTGGTCTCCGAGCATGGCTCACTGTAGCTGGCTCTTCGGCTGCTTTGTTTGTCACATTTGGGTGGGTGAATTGTATTGGATTGTTCCAAGCTCAATATGAGATGGACCAGCTGCGCGAGTATAGCACCTCAGCTATTTCCTGGATCACGTCGATGGAATGTGAGTTTATTTCTCCATGGTCAGCAGGATCATGCTAAACGTTGCGTTTAGTCTTCTGCATGCTCTTCTTCTCCCCCATCGGAGGAAAGCTTTTCGATAGCTACGGCCCCCGAATTCCAATCGTCATTGGATCCTTTTTGCATATCTTTGGGTTGATGATGTTGAGCATCTCGCACAAATACTACCAAATCATGCTGAGCCAGTCGATTTGCTCCGGGATCGGTGCGTCTTTGGTCTTTTCCCCTGCTCTCACATCGGTAAGTCTTTCATAGTACATCTTCCTCCGAGACCCCGACTTAAAGAACGATAGGCCCAGACATACTTCCAGAGGAAGCGAGGTGTTGCTCTCGGCTTGGTCGTGGCAGGCTCATCTATCGGAGGCGTAGTGTTCCCTCAGATGGCACAACATTTGATTCCCGAGATTGGATTTGGTTGGACGATCAGAACCTGTGCTTTCCTAATCCTAGGCATGCTGATCTTTGCCAACCTGACGATCACCTCGAACCTACGACATAACCCAAGGACTTTCAACGTCATGGACTATCTGAGGCCGCTAGGAGAACTCAATTTTTGCATCATGGCGGCATCCTGCTTCTTCCTTTACTGTAAGCCAGTTGGCGTTCGAATGATAGTGGGGCTGTGCTAATATGGTCTAGGGGGCATGTTCGTTCCCTTCAATTACATCGTCACGGAAGCGATTTATTATGGAATGAAGCCATGGCTGGCAATCTCGCTTGTCCCTATTCTCAACGGTGCTAGGCGAGTCATTCCCCTAATACTGTTGCGTTTCCTAGCTAACCTGCTCAAGCTTCTTCGGTCGAACTATACCCAACTATTTTGCCGACAAGTTCGGTCGTTTTAATGTCATGCTGCTCATGGTTCTCCTATCAGGGATACTCATCCTCGGTCTCTGGCTACCAGGGCGTGGTGACGCTGCCATCATCACCTTCGCGGTCTTCTTTGGCTTCAGTTCCGGCGCAGGAATCGGATTAGGACCGGTTCTTGTGTGTAACATCTCACCCATGAAGGAAATTGGTTTCCGAATGGGTGTCATCATGTCGATTGCCGCTATTGGGACCTTGACTAGCCCGCCCATCGCCGGAGCGATCATCGCTGATGATGGGGGCAGCTACCGATTTGCTGCCGTCTTCGCTGGTGTGAACCACATCATCGCCTTCTTGGGCATCGGATGGTTACGATTGAGATTGGAGGGATGGAAACTTTCAACTACCATCTGAGGTCTCCCGAGATGCTGCAGCCCGTGGTTGGTCGAACAGGGCGTTGGGGTTAACGTCGGGGACACGTGCTCGCGAGATGTGTAGGACTGATCTCTACTCAATAGAAGTGAGCCTGGGGAAAAGGCACGAAAACAGCAAACAGGGGTTACGGGGAGAACTAGAACTGCACAGAACATTGCTTTGCGCGAGAATGGGGGCTTACCTAGCCTAAAATCATAGGGGACTGCTCATTGAGACTTGTCTGCTGTTGTAATCGAAGGCTTAGCACGTAGTCGCGCCTTAGGCGTCCAATTTATAGACTCGAATGAACATGGGTTACATGTCCAGTCACGTTGAGAGGTTGAATCGCGAGGAAAAACTGACTGCGAGCAAGTGATGGTGCTTCGTAAATTCAGTTCGAAGTAAAAGAAAGATACAGCAGATGGAGCAGATATGACAAGAGTGTTCGTAAAAAAGGCACGAGAATTCGGGATTGACCGCCGGCTCGTTGAGAAGGATTGAAACCTCTCGCAGTTCCATCTTTCTAACTGCACCGTTTACGGCATGTCTGAGGCGTCAAGTCAAGATTAAGGACCCCCCCTTGCAAGAAGAAACGATAGCTCAAGCGCCCTAGAAGCATTGTCTAGTTGGTTTGCTTCACGAACCTGGAACCTTTGGGTGTCTCTAGATAAATCTTATAGCGACGGTGTAGCCTATTGCCCGCTTTATTTACACCAAGCTCCAGCAAATGTGGGTGTGAGGAGATGTATTCCAGAAGCCACCTTTGCTGAGCCCTAAGCTAATGTTTATGACTAGCGCTTTGTATCCAGTGCGTAGCGGGCTGACATGATTGCAAAATTGGGAAACCTTGAATCAGTCCATCGAAAGAGCCAGCTCCTGGCCTTTGGACTGGGCAGAGCATCTGCGCTTAGAAAACATGCGAGCCATTGCACTCTGAATCGATATTCTCTCGTGTCGAGTATCCTGATGAGGTTTTGTATCATCAGCTGCACCAAAATCGTTTGATGGACGTGTCGTGGTGGAGAAGACGATATATTACTTACTGTATTCGGCAGCGCGGCGTCTTGTGATTCGTCCCTTTACCACCCTGCGGGTCACGTCCGCGTCTAAGGATGATGGTATGCAGTCGACGAAGGCAAATGACACTTTAAGATTTGACGAGCGTGGCACGTTGGTTGAGCTAAATCTGGATGTTCAAATGCCCCACGCAAAGCGAATGATTCATACTCGGCCATTCATCTTGGCACAATGCACATGACTGGATAGTAAGCATGTGCCATTTAGGATCCAGAGGTCAAATTAGGAGGCATCGATCTCGCCAAGGGCCCAGTGAATAAAAGACTGGGTACGCAGCACAGTAGAGTGACCCCGAAGCCGCCCTTATCACCTCCCACGATAGAGCCTCCCGTTGTCTTTGAGCCCATTCAAGTCCCCTTTTTCTTGACAACTGGGACAAGAGTGTTGTTCTACTCACTACTGGATGTACTACAGTGGGAGAGATAACAAGGTGTCGCTTGTCCAGCTGCGCCCCTCGTTTGGCATCATCGATCGAGCGTTTCCCCCCCTAGAAGCTTGTCTTCGGCCAGGCACGAGACCATCGAGTTCTGAGAAGCGCTGATAGGTACTTCTAGAATCAAGGTTTACTCGCTGCGTTCTTTATCATCCCGGTCCAGCCCTTCTTTCCTTTCCTTCTATCCGTCCATCCATCTTCTTCTGCATGCTCTTACGCACACGCATACATACGCATCGATTGATGCCTCAGACCTTAAGAGCATCATCAACAACCCTCCACTTTTGGTTTATAGACTTATATACACGCCTATTTGAGCCTCTCTTTGGCAGACATTCGCCGAACTGTCTTCCTCACCTGTACCGCCGCCTTCATCCTCCCCTCCACCTTCACCTTCACCATCACATCTATCTTAACATGAACCCTTATCCGGATCAAGGCGTCTTCTACATCCAGATCGACAGGGAGGCTGGCCCAGCGGCCCTCGGTCATGGGCATGAGTCGCCCTCTCCTTTCGATCTGGAGGCTCCTGCCCCTGGCTATCCAATAATGAATATGGCCTACGAGATCCAAAGAGCCCCATAAGGGCTGTCAGCTGCCTTTCAGCTGAATAATGCCCTCCCTGTTCCATTTGTGTTCACGGGCGCTCCTACGACCGTCAACACAGCCCTCGTTGCGCCTTCGCCGACTGTGCCGGCTCCGGGGTGTCCCCTACACATCCCGCGCCAGCTGAGCAAGCCTCCGAGCGCCCAAACAAACGGCGCCGCTGCGTCATGTACGCCTGCGATCTTTGCAAGTCACGCGGGCAGAAGTGCGTGCGAGACGTGAGAGGAGGACCCTGCAAAAATTGCCTGAAGCATGGCAAGGAGTGCATGCAGGGCAAGAAGGATCTGAGGACCACACAACCTCTCATCAAGCGGATCCAAGAGAAGGAGGAGGGGGCATATGCCCGACCGTAGAGGGTGCTCCAAGGAGCCAAGGCCCTATCGTTCGACCGGCGCCCGTGCCCGGGCATGAGGAATCTCTGCCGGTACATACTCTCGGAGAAGATAAGGGATCGTTAGGTCAAGATTCTGCCGAAGATGATGGAGTCCGCCGACATCCCCCTATCTTCCGAGAGCCCCCCGGCCTTGCTAGCGGAGAACCTAGAGGGGATGACCAAGCCAGCGCTCAAGGTCCTCCTCGCTGAAATCCCGGCGAAGGCCCTGACGCAATCAACGCACTTTACGACGGGCTTTGTGATTCTCTCCACAACAGCCCCGAGTATTGCTCGGCATAACCTCCGAGCGGCTTGAGGGGCAGAGAGCAAGGCTAAGGGTAGGGTCAGGGTTAGGATCGGAATCAAAGTTAGGAGAAAGACAAGGATAAAGGGAAAGATACACGCAAGAATAGAGGGTGGATAGCTCGGAAGGCCAAGGGCCGTTGTATTGTCATCATGTACCAATGTTATTGTTGTCTCTAAGGCTCATATCATATTGTCTCACCACCTGCCTATATCTTTTGCCCATTCTTCTCCGCTGCCTTCTTCGCAACCATCCTGCCCGTACGCTGGAAACATCCAAATCCCTCAATGAAGCAGCTGGCTTGCCATGTCCACCACAGCTTGCTTGACGTGGCCCTATCAACACCATGCTTGTAAAGCTTCTTGTCGAAAAGAAAGCACTCCCCAACATGCACACCCACGACTGGCCAAAAGATCACCTGTACTACCCAGCGGAACCAGGTTGGACCACCAGGGAAGCACACGTCCAACAGAGCCCACAGCTGACTGCCCGGAACAACCCATGGCAAGACCGCCGAGCACGCGTAAAAGAAGAGGACCAGCCCAAAGATGACAATCTCGAATCCCTCGGGTGGCGTATACTCCGTGATGTACACGTCGCTGATGCCAAGACTCTCCCGCGCGATGGCGTCCATTTCAATGATGCGGCCTTTGACCTCGGACCAGCTCTCTAATGGCGGCGAAAAGGGGATGCTGTAGTCTTTCCCGTGTGCGCTGATGAGTATGCCTTTGAGACCGACATCGCGCATGGCAGGGTTTGAAGCTGCGCTGGGAGCGACGCGTGCGTAGTGGCGGAGGTAGTGAGTTAATTCACGGCTGTGGTCCTTGTTCATGTGGTTTATGATGCGACTCTTGCGAGCGGCGTCTGTGTCTGCTGAAGCCATTTTGAGAGAGGTGTGAGCTGGGGATTGTTTGGGGGCTGCGGGAGGGCGATTGAAGTTGTAGTGGTGAGGTTTGTGGTGGCCGAGTGAAGGCCGCGGATGCGGAGCTGCTCCTAAAAGAGGTTGAAAGTGGAGCGTTGATCTTCCGTCCCGAGGTATCTCATGCAGGAGGTTATTCAGCTAAAGCGGAATTACAGGCTTGGCTTGAATCGAGAAGGTCGGGCATTTGATCGACCGTAGCTCGGAGTTCCGAGGTCGTGTCTACAAGCGATGAAAGGCAACTGGTGGTAGAGCTGGAAATGTATTTTGATTCTTATTAATCACACGGAATCTTTTCAAGGCAGTAGGAGATCTGGTAGAGGCGATCCCGGCTGCGGGGGTATTTGCTATGGGGTTTAGTTGGATGTAGCTTTCAAGCATGTTTCTCAAAGAGGCGGCCGAGACAATGCCCACGACGCATGCTGAGTCATCAAGACACACTCACGCTAAGGCTGCTCGTATTTCCGCTCGGCGTTTACCTTGGAGCAAAACTCTTCAAGCAGAGTTATCAGATTAGATTGATAAGGAAATCCCTTTTGACTTGCTGGTCTCCCCATCCGCCTACATCACCTCCATTCATCCTTCGTAACTCCGAACGGGGCCAATTTCGTCGATATGACAGACCGAAGTGAAACCCCGGAATCCGACACAGACCTCAATGACACTCACGGGTCCCGTCGCGACTCTGGTCAGCCTCCCGCCCGCAAGAGGCAACGGGTTCGCCTGAGTTGTCTTGAGTGCCGTCGGAGGAAGCTTTCTTGCGACCGGGGCTTCCCCTGTGAGCGCTGTATCAAGAGCGGAACCCCTGATCGATGCAGCTATGAGTCTCGCAACGGCGAGGTCGTCAACGCCTCGTCCGGCGTCCCTCCACCATTTGCCCAGCTTGACACCCGGCGCTTCGGAGTTGTTGATGGGCCTACCGGCATGTCTCCCCGGGACTCGGACTTTGTCCGGCAGGACCATGACCGTATCCGCCGGCTGGAGCTGGAGATCGCCCAGCTCAAGAGTCTGATGTCTCGGCCTGGTGCGACGTCCTTTGACGGCAGCACTGTCGCCGCCACCCATTCTCCTTCTACCCAGAAGGATGAGACCCATGGCGAACCGGATCCCTCCATCCGAGAGGTGCAAGAGTCCATCGATGCTACCAACATGTCCGGCGAAAAGGGTGAACTTCGCTTCTTTAGGGGCAAAGGATTTCGCACCCGCTATTTCGGCCCTCACAATGCGAGCATGGCCTTTGTCGAGCTGACGGGTCTTTGTCCATTTATGAAAGAGACCGCCGATGAATGGTTACGCCCGGTTATCCTTCATGATCGTAAGGATCGCAAGCGACGTCGCGAAGATCGCGAGAAGATCTTTGAGGAGCCCAATCTCGAGCTGGAGTCGCTGCTGCCGACTAGGGAAGAGTCGGACGCTCTCGTCGACGTCTATCTCGACCAATTTGAACAGGTTCACCGGATCGTCCACATACCCACGTTCCGTAAGGAGTATGGTCAATATTGGGACCCAGCTTCCCCCAAGAGACCTGCTGCCTTTACAGCTCTCATCCTGTCCATGATGGCAGTTTCGAGCTGTATCCATACCTATGATAACCTTAAGTTCATTGGCATGATGTCCAATGCTCGTCACTGGGCTGAGAAGTGGATCAAGGCCTGCGACGCGTGGTCTACCAGCCAGAGTCAGAAACATCGCCGGCTCATTCACTACCAGGTTGCGTGCATGCTGTATCTTGGTAAGCGCGTGAACACAATCAAGAAGAAGAGGTTCTGGACTGGCTCGGGCGGCCTCATCCAGGATGGCATCGCCGTTGGCTTGCATCGAGAACCAAGTCATATGGCAGCCAAGATCACTGTCTTTCACCAAGAGATGCGTCGCCGAATTTGGGCGACCGTTCAAGAGTTTGATATGCAAGCATCTTTTGATCACGGTCTGCCTACGCTTGTGAGCCAACTTCACTACGACACCAACCCGCCTCGCAACCTTGATGACGAGGATTTTGACGAGAACACTACGGTTCTGCCACCCTCCAAGCCATCGAAGGAATATACATTTTCGTCCTTCCAGAACTTGGCACGGCAGAGCTTACCACTACGCCTAGAACTGAGTCGACTTCTGACTGGCCCACTGTCTGAGATCGACTACGACCAGGTTATTCGATATACAAACGATCTCACGCATGAGATTGATGCTCTACCTTCATGGGATATGAACCCGGACAATACCAAGGGCAACAAGAACCCCATGATTGCGTACACCCTACTACACGTCCAGCTGCGCCAATACATCATCCCGCTCCACCAACCATATCTCAAATTACGGAAGCAGAACTCCAAGTACCAATACTCGGAGATCATCTACTACAACGCTGCCCGAGATATTGTCCTCCTCCACGATAAGCTCTACGAGCAGGGCGTACGTGCCCTAAACTTCCTGCGAGAAGATGCTCTCACAACGGCCATCAATCTTTGTAGCGTCACGATGCTGCAACCTCGAGGTTCCACGAACATGATCATGATCAACTCGCACCACACCGTCAAGCTGATTGAGAAGTGTCTTGCTATGAAGGAGGACCGCCTGCTCCGATGCGGCAATAATGAACCTTGGGGATATTCCATCATGTGTGCCGCCCTAGGTCTCCTAGAAGCTCACCTGGGAACCAAATCTTCCGAGGTCGCAAAGTCTACATCTGCTGAGCGCTTCGTCAATCTCCACTATCGACTCCTTGCGAACCAAGAGCCCCCCGTGTCCGAGGGGCAAGTCCCGGTGGATCAGCCCTTGACCACGATGGCAGGCCCCAGTCTACCACCTGGGCCAAACATGAACATACCTGACCGGCCAAAGGTAACGACCCTTGATCTCAAAGGTCCTGAATCTTCTAACACTGGTGCTCAGTCTGTGACGCCGTTTGCATTTACGCCGACGATACCCTCCGCGCCGATGGATCCTAGCCAGGCGCCGTGGCTGATGGGAGGTGATCTAACGCAGCCATTTAACCTTGATCCCAGTTTGGAGCTGCTAGGCCTGAACCTGAATGAAATCTGGGGTGAGTCTTGGGAGTTGGGTTGAGGTGGAAGATGTTCAGCCAAGACTTTTTTGTGTGGATGTGGTTTTCTTGTGATGATAGTTACTCAACGAGGCAAGCATGGGATTTTGGGCGTTTGGGCATTAACAAGATACCTACATTATATCACGACTCAATCATATACATTATTTCACTTCCGAACCTTCAGCGTCACCCTTCGTCGCGCCTTTCTTACAGCGAGCTTTGGCCCAGACCTTCGCCATGTTGGACATTGCGCATTGGCAAACAGTAAGGCATTCATGACCAAACTTGAACGTTGTGGAAAACTCTCAGATCCGCAAAGGCACAGGTTTGAACAAAGACAGCAACAGGTCATTCGTCATATGGGGTATCGCAATTTCCTTCAACATCATCTCTTCTATCATTGTACAAACGCAACCGGTGACAAACCCGCAAGCCGCCAACTTATCGAGCACCTCTCCCTGCAAGGGACGCGGCCTGAGCCATCTTCGCGTTCCTCGCTTGGTCGCGTGCTTGATCCCAAGCCCTTCCAGACTTTCCTTGCCGGGCGTCCTGCTTAGCTCGGTTCTCCTCCTTCAGAGTCCGAGCCTTCTCGCGTGGATCAATGACCACGAGCTCTTCATCAGCTTTCTTGCGATTGCTCAGGTCTTTACCTAGCTTATCTGCCGCGAAGCTGAGAGAGTGGGACATCCATCCCTCGTCGTCGCTCTCTTCTTTCTCCTGTTTGTCCCAGGATGTACAACTTTGACAATTGGCGATGAAATGCAAGTCACAAAGACTGGCTTCTCCATCCGCGACCTCACCATTCTCATGCCCTTCGCCGTCACGATCCGAGGGTGCGTTTTCTTTAGCTGGGGGTGCCTTTTCAAGCCTTGACTGAAAAGCCTTCAACATGTGGAGAGTTCTCTGTTCCTCAGCCGATGTGGTATTGGTCGCGCCAGGCCGCCTTTTCCGACCACGGATTGAGGTCTCTGGTATCATCGACTCCAATGCAGACTTCTTCTTTTCTTGGGCTGGCTCCTCGTTGTGGATTGTCCGCCTCATCGATGCTTTCAGGGCGACCAGCTCCTCATTCGCCCGTTCCAGGGCTGTCTTCTTGGGCGGTTCTGGTTCTGACGATGACTCTTCTCTTCGTGGTGGAGGGCTAAGTTTCTTCTTTTCTTCGGTTGGCCTCTCCGTTTTCTTCTCCGTCTGTTTTCGCTCCGGTTCCGATGATGCGCTCTTGGGCCGTCGCTCTGTTTCCATTGCCTTTGACCTTAATACTTTCTCCTTATGTGCAACATCCTCCTCTTGATCTTCCATCACGATCCGTGTATCAAATTTGGTCTTCTTCAACACGGGCGTTTCCTCATCACCCTCATCGTGTCCGAAACTGAGCAATTGGTTGCCCGCCTTTCTCTTCTTCTTCTTTTTGTCCTTTGCCGCTGGGACTTTGCCAGGCGCTTGTACAGCAACTCTTGAGCGTTTCTTCATATCATCAAAGGGGTTCACCAAAATCTCTATCCGCTCGATCTTGATGGGGTATACTGGCCGGTCCGTTGCCGAGTCCACCTCGGCGTCACCCATCTTTGCCAAATTATAGATGGTGTCGCCAGCAATTCGGCCAAACAGCGTGTTCTTGCCATTTAATTCCTCGGCCTTGTCGAGGGTGAAGAAGAACTGGCTACCGTTCGTATCGATGCGACTCTCGTTGGCCATACCCAGGAGACCTCTTCGGTTAAACTTTAGACGCGAGTGGAATTCGTCTCTGAAGTTGATTCCAGTCGTCCCTGCATTCTTCCCTTGGCGCTGGTCCATCGGCCACGGATCCAGATCGCCGCTGAACGCTCCCCCATCGTATATCGACTCTCCGCCATTGCCCGTGCCTGTGGGATCGCCGCCTTGCAGAATGAAGCCTGGCACCAGTCGGTGGAAACCGGTATTGTCGTAGTAGCCATCGAGGGCTAACTGGAGGAAATTTCGGCAGGTCAATGGGGTTTGTTTCGCGAAGAGCTCGACAGACAATTCGCCTTGCGACGTGTGAAGGATGACGGAGGCCGTCGGTTGTGGCTCAAGGTTGTAGATGGCGGACATTGCGGCATGTGATCAAGTAGCCATGTAGTTTGAGTGGTCTGGGGGAGGAAGAGAATGCAGAGCGCGCCCGTGGGAGGAAGTTGTCTTAAGAATTGAAGTTTTACGAACTTGAATTTAAGGTTGCGCGCCAAATAGCCTATGAAACAAGTAGGTCCGCTTTTATCCACTAGAGCGTCCGAGGACTGGAAATGTGTACCAATAGTCGGAGTACCCCGCTCCAGTATTTCATGAGAGAAGTTTGGGTGAAGCCTAGCTCGATAGGCTGCCCGAAACCGAGGCATTGATCAGAAGGACAAGACCCATCCGTTTTGTAACGCATTTTTGCCCAGCTTCCTGTATCGCGACGCCGCCGACAAGGCTTATTGAGACTGCTACCGATTCCAGCTTAATATGTATCCAGCGGGCTTCACATAAGTAATTTGGTATAATAAAATATCTATCAGGCTTTACGCAAACAATCTAGCGTGAGTAATCCATCGGGCTTCGCGTAAGCAATCGAGCTTAAGAAATTTCCATCAGGGCTCACATAGCTAATCGATCTTAAGAAATATCTATTAGGCTTTTTTCAATCTATTCTTTTCCTAGGTATAATTAGCTCTTGCGACTGTATAGTTTCTTTAAGCGACGCAAAGTTAGCCGCTTATCCTCCCGACTCCCGCGACGCGATAGTAACTAACGAATCGTCCTCCCTATCGAGTTAAACCAAACCCGGCCCCGTTCGTTAACGACTGGATCCCTGAGAGCACGATCCAGATGGAATTGTTTGACCCTGTTCATGAATGCAATTATTTGATCCGTCTTTTCTAAACGCTCGTTGAGTGGCAAGTTCATTTCGGCTATCGCGGCTGCCAGATAGAACAAGGGTCGATCAAAAGGTGGTCCCTGTGATTTAGCCGCAGAGTCAAAGAACTTGTTGTCTACAAGCTTGAAGAAGAGGCGCAGCTTTACCTCATCGGTGGGCTGAGGATGGTATGTCTTCCACTCATACATATTCCAGAAGATACAGATCTTTTGAGAAGGGACGGGGAGGTTGAACATCTGAACCAGATGGTCGGCGAATTGTGCTAGCTCCCACCGGTATCGAACCATCTCGCCAGTGTTCCACGAGTCAGAGTTCTCTTCTCCTCCTGCTGCAACTTGCCTAAGATCGGCGCCAACACGCGTGCCCCAACCTGCGTTCCAATCGCCAGGGCATGTCTTGAGGAATAACCGAGCCATATTAACAACTTGATTATGGGCGATGCTTTGAGTCATCTCGTCGACAATCGCAGATCCACCAGTTTGTGAGGGACCAGACCATAGGAAGGAGAGGTTGCTTGGGTCAGGGTCCATATCTCGCTTAACCTCCGGTGGCCCCGTGTAGGGGAACGTCTGGAGGGCATCCCATCGTTGTCGAAAGTGGGATAGGGGAATTCCTGTCCTGCCAGTCCACGAATAACTCCACTCATCATTCTGCGCGCTGAAGGTAAACTCTTGTGCATGCCATAATCGGTGCACCTCGTCTTTGCAGATATCCAGGATCGACTGACAAAAGGCGTTATAAGTCATAGTTTGTTGGGCATCTGGCTCCTCTGGCTGAAGCTTATCTAGCTTCCATAGCTCACTGAAGGGTGTACCCGGAGTATCATCACCTGTACCGTTGAGGAGGGGACTCGAGGCTGACGCTAATGACTTAATCAATGTACTAGCGAATACCGACCCACAACAACGACTTAAGCTGCGAGATATCTGCCATGACTGTGATAGCTCTCGTGATGCAGAAAGCATGGTCATATCGATAGGCGTGTGTTGGGGTAGATCAAGTCTTCTTGCTGCCCAACCACCAGAATAGCAAGACGTCGAGACTAAGGTCACACGGCAACCTGGTTCGATTGCTTCTTTAAGCCGTGTGACTGTGAGGCCCTTGTCCCCATCTCCTGCGTCGAGAGCGAAAGAAATATCACCTAATCCATGACAGAAGACGAGTAAGAGCAGAGGTGCTCCTTGTCGTTTTGCCGTCTCCGATGCAGTTCGAACTTCCTGAAGGAAACGATCGATCATTCGAGAACTTCGCACAACAGTGACAGGTGTCAGCTCCCCGCTGTCGAGTAGCTCCTTGTCCAGAACAACTTTTCGGTCCTGGAATGGATTCCCGTGCAGGTACATTTGCGTATTTGGGTCGGCCTTAAGGAGTTTATGCGGATCCTACAGGGAATTAGCGGAAGCCCATTAAGATTCAGAAGGAAACGGAAATCGGAAACACTTACTGCAGCAGTAAGCCAAACCTGCGAAGATCCCAGTCCCTTTAGCAGATAGTTGAACGCATAAAAGTCAGAGATGAACCAGCCGTCTTTGTTTGGATGACCCAACCCGACATTTGGGTGGGTAACTGCGACGATTATGGTGTCGTTGTAGATAGCTGGGATCGTCTTGGAAACAAAAAAGGCTGGAGGGTGTTGAGAATCTCCATAGCGAACCTGGTTTAGGATGCCGCCTGTGACTAGTGCTTGAGCCATGTGTAGAGTGTGACGATAAATTGCTCGTATGCTGTCTGGAGTATCATGTATGGTGTCAGAAACTGGGAATGGAAAATGTGATGAAGAAGAGAAGAGAGACGAAAGCCGAAGTGAGGGGGGCTCTAGCCTTTTTATTTCTGCAGATTTATCAGACTTTGCACCGAAGGGGTTGCAGCTTCCTCCATGAACTCTGGAGGGGTTTCAGAAACTTCGACATTATTTCTGTGGATCTATTAGATTTTGCATGCACCGGAAGGTTGCGGCTTCTTCCATAAACTCTGGAAGGGTTTTCAGGAACTCTGAGCTTATTTCTGCGGATCTATTAGACCTTGCATGCACCGAAAGGTTGCGGCTTCTTCCATAAACTCTGGAAGAGTTTTCAGAAGCTTTGACCTATAAGGTAAAGTTAGCAATATTCATCATCCTTGAGCTTATATCTGAACTTACAGATATCACTCAATCTATTTTACTCTTCCCAAGCCGCACGTCCTCTGCTTATCGTTTCTTTTTCCCTTTTTAGACCCGGGTCACACAGCTAACAGCGTTGTCAAGCTCCTTTGCGCTAAGCGATGAGTGGATGTTCGTTTGACTGTGCACTTGACCGCTAGATATTTATTAGCTGTGTACTTGACCGCTGGATATTTATTAGCTGTGCATTTGACCGCTGGAGCTCTAGAGCCTGGGTCTTAAAGTACGAAATACCTTAGGCTCCTAACCCAATGGTAGCCAAGTCTTGAACGGGGATTCCTTGATCAGCTTGGACAGTGCCCAGTACCCAATGTCCCAGCTGGTTTCATTACCCGTGCCGTGGTCAGCGCCTTCGTCATTGGTGCGAAGGTTCCTCTCGGTTTCTCGTTCTCGTCCTGCTAAGAGTCGTTCGGTCTCTGTTTCATTGCCCTTGTTGATGAAGTCGCAAAAGTTGGTCGTCTCATAGCTCCCGTAACAATAGCAGTTGCTAAGGAATCTCCATACAGCTTACTATATTCAAGTAGTGACCCTTGGAACCAGAAGTACCAACGACCGCGATTAACGTAAAATAAATCTTTGCTTTAAATGTCGTAACGATACTGTGCAGGTTAATTAACCCCAAGATAAAAAGTTACATAATCGTAGGTTAATCCAATAGCCTAACGCCTTCCTACACCAAATCCCCAGTACAATTTCACAGGATAGGACCAGCCAGCTTGATAGCAACCGACTTGTTCTGCGTATAATTGTGCAAAGCAGCCTCTCCAAGCTCTCGGCCGATGCCAGATTCCTTGAAACCCCCGAAGGGTACCTGGTGATTTAAATGGTCGGTTGTGTGTTAGCCAGTTCGTACTGTAATGGACCGTACGAAGTACATCGGAAGACACCGTGTCAACACTGTGTGATAAAGGCCCTGGAGATTCAGGGAAGCTGAGGCTATGCAGCAGGGTTTGTCCGCTTGGACAGAGGCAGGAGGCACTGTCAGTGACCACTGGTCCCTGGTTTCCACCACAATTCATAGTTGCGGCAGGTTTGTTGTGTAATCAGAGGAACGATGTGCAATTTGGAAAGGGAGGCCAGGGGGGTCCCATTCAAGAGAAAACAGGGGAGACTTACTATAACAGTTAACCCAGACTGTTCCAGCCTTGAGAGCATTAGAAACCCGGATAGCAGTGTTAATGTTTTTGGTGTGGACAGCAGCAGCAAGACCGTAGGTGGTATCATGTGCGTGACTGATAACCTCCTTCTCATCCTTGAACTTGGAAATAGAGCAGACGGGGCCAAAAATCTCCTCCTGCATGATCTTCATGTCGGAGCGGACGTCGGAGAAGATAGTGGGCTTGATAAAATAACCTTTGTCGCCGAGGCGCTCGCCGCCAGTGACAACGGTGGCACCCTCGTCCTTACCGGACTTGATGTAGCTCATGATACGATCATACTGGAGCTGGGAGACCTGAGGGCCCTGGAAGGTCTCCTCGTGGAATGGGTCACCAACCTTGTTCTCCTCGGCTCGCTTCTTGAAGGCAGCGAGGAACTTATCGTAGATGCCCTCCTGGACGTAGATACGGGTACCAGCGCAGCAGCACTGACCATGATTGTAGTATATGCCAAAGTTGACCCAGTTAATGGCCTCCTCAATGTCGGCGTCGTCGAAGACAATGTTGGGGGACTTTCCACCGAGCTCGAGAGTGACCTTCTTGAGGTTGGAGGAAGCAGCGGCCTTCATGATCTGTCGGCCGACGACGGTGGAACCAGTAAAGGCAATCTTGTCGACATCCATGTGGGAAGAGAGAGCCGCACCGGCAGTCTTGCCGAAGCCTGAGACGAGGTTGAAAACACCTGCGGGGAAGCCGGCCTCTTCAATGTACTGAGTGAAGACAAGGGCAGAGAGAGGAGTCTGCTCGGCCGTCTTCATGACGATGGCGTTGCCGGTGGCTAGGGCAGGGCCTATCTTCCAGGCAAGCATGAGAAGGGGGAAGTTCCAGGGGATAATCTGACCGCAGACACCGAGCTGTGATTCGCATGTTAGGAACCGAAGCCGGGGATGTTAGGTTGAGGTCAACTTACAGGCTCAGATCGGGTGTAGTGGAGCATATCGGGCTGGACATCAATAGTCTTGCCCTCAATCTTGTCGGCCCAGCCAGCATAGTAACGGATGCAGCCAATCACAGCGCCGACGTCGCCACGAGCGTTGCTAATGGACTTTCCGTTGTCGAGAGACTCAACCGCGGCAAGGATTTCGGCGTTCTTCTCGCAAATGTTGGCGAGCTTGTTCAAGAGCTTGCTTCGGTCGTGGGGAGTGGTAAGCCTCCAGGTGGTCTCGAAGGCCTTGCGGGCCGCAGAAACAGCGAGGTCGATGTCCTTCTCAGTGCCCTCACAGACTGATGTGATGACCTCTTCAGTAGAGGGGTTGACAACTTCGAATTTTTTCTTATCAACACCCTCGACCCATTTGCCGTCAATAAAGCTGGGGAAGATGTTAGTCAGGCACGAAGTGTATACTTCCGCGGGATACGGGAAATTCTGGATAAAAGCGAAACTCACAGGCCAACGGGCTGAGTATAGGTACCTGTGATGGGAGTCTTGAGCTCGACAGTCAAAGCCATGGTGGAGGTGTGGTGGTTTGATAGGGTATATAGGGTATCTCAAGGTGGTTTTGCAAGGAGGTATCGAAGTTATGGCGGGATGAGAGTGGTCTGGAAGTAAAATCAAAAGAATCAAAAAGTCAAACAGAGACCGACAGGACGGGAGTATTTATTCTTCAGATGCCACGTGGGGTGGGACATTGATGGCCCATGTGGTTACCAAGATAGGGTCCAGGATGAGGAGGTGACGCCAAGCTTCTCCGCAGAGTCGCAAAGCAGCTCCCACTCCGTACTCCATACTCCGTACTCCATACTCCGTACCTTGGTACGAGGAGCGCCTCCCACTGCAACCTTGGAGCGTACAGGGGTCGTCGTGGTGGGCCTAGGGGATGCTTGTCTCGACGTGCAGAACGATACGTAGAACGACTTACAGAGACTACGTTAGAGTACAGAGAGAGAAAGAGATACTGTGGCCCCCAGCTCTGGGCCACGCTCCTGCAGTCCAAATATCCCTTCGCCCCCAGTGTCGAGGAGACGGACGTAGACTTCCCCAGCATGAACTAGGGCTAGAGAGTTGGCAGCTTCAGCCAATCCCATCTATCGATATCGTCGGCTCTGGTGTGGACCCAGCAAAGCCGCGCATACCACCATCGCCGCCCGAGACCTTCCCCGCAACCGGTGGCCAATTACAGGGGGGCCGGCGCAACGCCAAGATTTTATTATTATATCACTTTATCGTTTTATGGACATAAGGGTGCCAGTTGAGAGCCAACATGAACCATGGTGAGAAGGAAGAGAAGCATCCAGAGCCTGACGATCTGGAGCATGCGAGAGTTGTCTTGTTTGACAAGTCCTACCCAGAATGACTGGAGACCCGTCTGACTGCCGACACGCTGAACATCTCATCTCGAGCGGTTCCCAATATCACCCCAGACCTCAACCGCCGGCTCCCGTCCATACTCGGACTGAAGGGGACACAACCATCTCCAATCCAACGGATTTTCTCCACCCAGTTCCCTAATTGATGTGTGATTATTGTTCGCTTCCGCAACTTCCACATCCTCCGTGCGCTTGTGGCCCCTCACCTCCTAGATCTCCGAAGCGCAACGCTTCCAACTCCGAACGGTGCACGCCTTGACTGATCTGGCCAGACCCTGGAACAGATCTCGCGGCGGTATCCAGATGGTTGTTGAAGGTGCCAGCTAGCCTGGGAACATCCTCGGTCTACCGTTCCACTCCCCCCACATTGACGTGTTGGTGGGTTTTCCTGGTGTCTCAGATCGCATCTGGAGGGGCAATCAAGAGAAACCCGTTCGGCCAAAATATTTACAAATGGAGTCAGTGTGACCTCAGCCGCCAACATGCCGAGGCCCTGTCGCACGTATTTGTCATTAGTCACCTCCTGCTAACAGAGATGTCGTCAAGCGCCCGAAGAAAAATACGACACACTTTAGTTGATCTTTGGTGGGGTTCGCAGTGTCATTTATTTTCTTCGGGCACTTGGTCGTCTCTCACGGCTTCTGTAGCTTTCTCTCGGCGTAAAGGTGAGCGAATGCCAACCCCGCACCCTCGAAGGACCGCAGATCCCTGCGAACCGCCGCCACCAACCATGTCTGTCTTCAACGCAGCCGTCTGCCGGTCGTCCCAGTTTGCGGCCCCCCGTGCTTTTCCGAGCCCTCCATCTTGGCCGACATAGGAAATGGGATGTGGTCGCGGACCCGCAACGTCGTGCTAGGCGATTGCGGCTCCGCTGCACCTTCGGCCTGCACACGGACGACCTAAGCTTTCAAGCCTTACCAAGCGCCTTAAACCTAATCCGAAAGCTGGCAAAAGTGACCGGTGGAAGTCCTATGCATAGTTTGAATGGTCCGCCCCGCGTTGGCGGCCCATTGTCCTGGTGCCATTGCGGCTGTTGTGGAGCGTCGACGCTTTCCGGATGCATCCTCTGATGATGATGCTCGTTTCTGTTCGCCGGGGCGCCGGCAATTCGACTGCCGAACCAGGCCTCAGGAAATCTGATTAGGTGAGTAAGAAGAAAACAAAGAAAGAAAAGCACGATAACAGTATTGTATTGGACCTGAAGATGGGCTAGACTAGATGACCTACCTCCTAAACCCCTCTCCTAGAATAGATATCCAGGCGCCTGGAAATGAAGCCATCCCCGTACCCCGCATGCTACATGTACAACAACTGAAACTGATAAGTCGAATGGGGACTGTACATCGTACCTGACATGAGGCACTCGTTCTCGTCCTGCCGTTTTTTTGCGAAGGCGAGAAATCGCGAAAGTTCCGCCTTTCCTTTGCCGGTCCAATGGAGGGCTGTGGCTTGGGAACCTATTTACCCATATGGATCGCAATCGGCTGATTAGTCTTCAGCCATCGTTCGCTTCATGCTGTTCGATGGGACTGCCCTCCAATTAAACAGGGCCCGGTTCGCCAGTTCGAACTTGTATGCCTCTGTTCTGTTGGCCCTTTGGTCACCCCAGGCCTTCTCTCCAGCTCTCGGCTCATCTTTCACACTCCTAAGGCACACGAGCTATTTAAAACTGCAGCTGCCTCGAATGACACGGAGAATTCTAGATCCGCCGATGTCGTGCGTCCTGGAAGCGTTTGTTGCTTGCATTGGTTGCTTGCGTTGTTGCTTACGTTGATGAGATGTCTCGTCTGCGCGTTGTCGCCGTGGCCTCGTCGTTCGGCCTGTCACATACTGACCATATTTCTCACAAATGCATGCTCGTGTTCAAGAAAAATCTCGTTTATACGAAATCTGTTGGCTTTACTTGCACTCTTTGACCACCTCACGAATTGTCATCGCAAAATCCTAAGAAATCAGCTCTATGGGTCTCGCTACCGCCTGGTCTTCCATTGCCGAGTGGTACAATTTCTTTACTTTCCGGATGCACTTTACTCTTGTTCTATGAGTCTTTTCTTGGTCAGTCCATTGGGCCTTAATGATTCAGTGATTCAGTCATAAAAGGTGGTGGGAGGCAGACACAACGCTGCCTAAGGCATGTAAACTGCACCTGTTGACAGTGCTGGTATTAGCATGACTGCCTCTAGGAAGGGACTCTAACCTTAACGCTTTTCTAAGGAAGCCATCTGCCAGCCCACGGCGAAAGAGTTCACGTAACTCTTGATTTCTGACTGATTTGATTCGGAGCCTTTTCTGTCAAGCAAATAATTTGCCATCACACTTCACGTTTAAGCTGAGCGCCTTGCCATGGCCGTGCTGCCTGGAATTCCCGGGCTCCGCACCCATATTCGAATGGCAGGTCAGATCGCTGAGGAGTATAATGATACCGACCAGCAAACTCAGACTAACGCAGAGCAACCTTCATCTCGTTGCTGTATCGAGTCGAAGAGCGCCGTAAAATTTGTCGTGGAGACTTCAATAACGGACGAATTTCGCTTTCCAACTGCTCGCAATGTACTCTCAATGCGCGTCTGCGTGGATGGAGAAGATCTTGGGAGCCGAGCGAGAACTTCAACAGCGCCGTTTACTCTCTCATTTTCAGGTCCTTGGGTACGCTCCAATACGTCTGTGCAAGCAGAAGAGAGGAGCCTGATCTTCGCGCCTGTCGTACGAGGTATGTGGTAACATTTTATAGCCACAATTGAACGAATAATTAACATGAGAAGTTGATGACGCCGAAAAGAAGCGGATAGCTCGCGACGCAACGATAACGAAATCCCTCGGTACAATTATGGTGGAAATAACGACGTCTACTCTCGAGCGTAGCGAAGCATGGGGAAGCAATCTGCAATTGACAAAGAAATCCTTTGAGCTTTCTGAAAAGTCGATGAAAGGGAAAGAGTTGTCTCATGGGACAAGGTATTTGCGACCGGGCTCTTGCGAATTATGCAGAAGTCGCTGATCGGGGAGAAAGATACTCTGCAGGGTCGACGATATCGTATCCCACTACCTTAATCATTAAGGACAGAGTGATCATTGGTACCTTTCATTTCAAGTATCGATCTCGTGGTGAGTAACCGACTGACCGGAGACTCCTGCTCAGGCTTGTCGTGCTGACCCAACAATTAGAGGCTTTACAACGAGAGATGATACTGCCGCGATCGCCAACACCACCCGAGCAGAGCGATGAAATCGAAAATCTCAGTGAAGAGGAGATCAGGCGCCTAGCTAGGGAGCGGTTGCAAGACTTGAAGGTACGAGATATGCCATCAGACGATTCTTACGTATTTTCCCCTGCAGCTCGTATTGCACCATTACTAGTTGATAAGGTCGTTCACTTCGATGAAATTTTCCTTCTTCGTCGGACCATAACTTTCGTTTAGATTACCGGGCTAACTCGGATAGGGAGAGCGGCATCAACGATCCATTAAGCGAGAATTCGGGTCTCCACCAAAGCTGACGCGCCTACTGAAAGTGGTGAAGCTGGAAAATGGAAAGGAGGCGTTCGATTTGACAGAAGACTGACTGAGGGGGCTGGTTTCTGTTTCTTAGTAGACGTGACTAAAAGAGGGCGGCGAGACTGCATACTGGCGAGGGCAATCATCGGGGGAGATGGTCGTGATATATCCGTTGAGGGAATATGTTTAAACTTGAGATGGTTGGTGTGGAGCGGGTAGTATGCATTTGCATGTCGCTTTAGAGAATTCAGGGAATTATGAGGGATGTCATCAAGAGTCAAATTTGATCAAATTAAAAGAAAATCGTTATTTGGGGAGAGCACCTACAGAGCACGGTTGAGGCAGGTAATACTGTAAAGAAGGAAAGGAAAAAAGTAACCGAAGCATAGTAGGTCAACTGAGTACCAAGGACCCCTTCTCTCTCCATCCTCCGGAGCATTTTACGGCCACCGTGAGCCGCGATGCAGATTCCTGCATGCTCGGCTTCCAGCCTCGCCGGGTCTCGCCAGTTCAATGCTTTACACCGCGCGGCTTATTCTGTAGTGCATATCAAAACCACCGGTGGGTGTGCTCGATATCGATATTCTGGGTCGATATCCAGCTTCTCGTAAACTCTTGTACAGAATCGGTCGAAATCGATTGGCCTCTTCAGCGGCATCGGGTTATCTACGCCTGGGAGCTTGACACAATAGCCCTCCCCTCCGATATCGACCCGAGTGCGGTTGATGGACTGGAAAAAAGGTGCCTCCTGCATATAATAAGACATAAGTGCCTCGACTAGATTATTGCGCTCTTCGTTTGGTCATGCTCTGCAGTCTCGGAGCTTGGTGTATTATGGCCTAGATGAGCCCATCGAACGTGATCCATCGTAGGGAGGTCTTTGTAGGCGCACAACTCCTCATGCTTGCTGCAAGCGCTATCTATCCCCCAGAGCTTAGCCAAAGGGCTGGCGCAGTCGGTGTTCGTCGTCATGTTATCAGAGTGCTCAATGATAACCCGTTGTTAATAGCGAAGCACCGCAACAGCCTGTCACACTCACCCAGGCCAGCTCCGTAAGAGACTCCTTTTGAGGTCGTGTATAAAATCAAGCGTTACTGCGTGTTGGCGTTGGTTGAGAATGGGAAACAGATTGCGCAGCTACGTTTATAATCTCGCTTGTGTCGCAGACTGTGTTATTCACATTGCGTTGCATTACTCAGGCACCAGGGATGGGGGCTTTGGTGACCGAGGCACGTCCAGCCAAACCGCGTACCTGCAGCTAAGCGCCCGATTGGCGCGGCGTCTCCCTGTCATGCCGCCAGCTTCACCTCCACTTTCCATCTCCTTTCGCTAATCCCATGACGTTGCGCATCGAGCCCTCATCGTCTCATTCCATCATTCACTCACCATCGTCCAGTTTTCATCTCCGCCCAGGGTCTCGAATTGTGAATCCGAAGATGCAGTAACTTCGAGATGCTGCATCCGCCATTCTTGACTCGCCTGATCGCTCGTGTCCGTCGCTGAGGGCCTACCACCATGTCGCCCGACGCATCGAGCAACATTCGCGTTTTCATTCGCTGGCATGACCAGACTGTCTTCGCTGGCGAGGAGATCAAATGTACAATCACATTCAAGAACATCGCACCGAGCCCGAACCAGCCGAAGCAGGAACGCCAGCCAGAGCGCAATCGCTTGGTATCGCCATTGCAAGGTCGGCCTAAGCCGAGTCATGGTTTGACTCCGCCGCCGTCCGCGAGCTCGGGAAGGGGGCATCGGCGGTCTACCCTCTCTATGAGTGTTCCCTCGTCGCAATCGCACAGTCGCTCAGGATCTGTACAGTGGCCTTCGCCAGTGAGTCAGAGTAACAGCAACAGCAACAGCCAACAGCCAGGGCACAAACACAAGCGGTCCATCTCCATTGTCTCGATTGGGTCCCTCAACAGCGTAGAGGATCCCTCTCAGCGCAATGAACCGCCCCCAACTCGGTCTCAAAGGCCTCAGCGTGGTCATGGTCGCGCATCAAGCCTGCAGATAGTTTCTCGTGGTCAAGGTCCTCGACCCCCGGCAGGCCCTCGTTCAGGTTGGTTCTCGCCCGCCGTGCTAGGCACTGTGTGTTAACCGTCTGCTAGCATCCTTTTTGTCGAGACAAACAAGCTCTCCGCTGTTTCATGCGTCATATCCTCCCGATCGCTTCAGTGGAATGGGCGGCGCAGCGACCGCTCCCACAACGCCGGCAACTCCTGGCCCTCGTAGACCTTCCCGAACGCCCTCGAACACAATGCCAGAATTTAGGTTTCCTGCCGCTCCGCCTCCGACATCCGAGTCCCAGCACAGCCCGAAGCCCATTCGAATAGACGATCACATGCTCAGTCCGAAGCCGCCCTCCAAAGAGACGAACAATCTACCAGTCCGGTCGAGAGACCCTTCTTCCCCGGTTCACGAACAACCTACACCAGCCGCCCGAATACTATCCAGCACCGGTGGGCTTTTCGCGACTCCTCGAAGCAGTGGTGAATTCTACTCCGTCAGTAATAACTCTTCGGAGACACTGGTGTCAGAGTATGTTGCACAGCCACCGGCAAGAGGTCCTGCGCGGTCATTGAGGCGGAGTTTGGGCATGATGCTTCCCCAACCAAGAATGCCAGAGTCATTGATGATGGGGTATGCTCAAATCCAGGGCTCCTTTAGCTTGGATGGCTCTTTAGTCAGCCTTGGACCCTTTGAACAGGTCAAGAGAAAAACGATTGTTGGAGGCCAAGGCGGAGGCGTCGTTGGCTTAGAAAGCTCGAAACGAAACAGTGGGCTTTTTCAATCGTTTGGTTGGGGAAACATTAGTAACTCAATTGGAGATCTTCTGGGCGGAGGAGAACTCAGCACTATCAAAGAGGCGCGAGGGGTCGCAAATTCGAAATCTGTCCCTTTGCTATCTACACCACAGTCGATTTTGTTTGTGGATCTACAATTAGCTCCAGGAGAGTGCCGGGCATTCGAATACGCATTTCAGCTACCGAAGGGTCTCCCGCCGAGCCATCGCGGGAAAGCGGTCAAGATATCCTACAGCCTAGTGGTGGGGACGCAGAGGGCTGGAGGTGCAAAGGAACAGCAAGTTCGAACCGTCGACGTCCCTTTTAGGGTTCTTGGGAGTGTCAACAGCCACGGAGAGATCTTGGGCCATGATCTTATGAACCCATACATTCTGCTTCGAGATCAGGCGCAAGTCGCAAGTCCGGGGAAGGGCGCTAAGACGCCAAAGAGCAACAATGTGCGCAATCCGACATCATCATTAAATGACTTCTTGGTCTATGTCGATGATCTCGTGACAAGGCCGAGGGACGAGAGCGGGAGCATCCTGCTTTCGCCGACAGCACCAGCGTCAAGACGGCCATCAGCATTTGAAGAAACCACTACTGCCCAGGAGGCAATACATTTCGCGATCATGAGAAGCAACATGACGTCCGGGGGACAACAAAGTCCGAACCGATTCGAAATCGCTCGAAACGGGCAGCGGGTTGGGGTGGTTATGCTTACACGCCCAGCTTACCGCTTAGGAGAGGTTGTGACGATGGCGATTGACTTCACAGATGCCGACATCCCTTGTTATGCGATGCATGCCACACTCGAGACGTCCGAGAAGGTAGATCCATCCCTGGCAGTACGATCAGAGTCGAGTATCCACCGAGTCACACGAAAGGTATACTTTGCGTCGTCGGAGGCGACTCTGTATACTCGACGGGTCATGTTTAGCCCGACGATTCCGATAACTGCAACGCCTGAATTCGTGACGAGCGGCGTAAGCTTCGAGTGGAAGATTCGGATCGAATTTGTTGTGCCCTCGCAAACAACAGGGTCTCCTGAACGTGGAGAGCGCCAAGCACCACATCCACTACTCGAGCGGATCTCTCAAGATGAAAAGGGCGGGCTAGTACTCGTGGCCGTGGAAAATTTGATCTGTGAGAGTTTTGACATTGAAGTGCCGGTTCGCGTGTATGGAGCAGTTGGCACCGGGCTCGAAAAGCTAGAACGCGATGAGGCTTCAGAGGAAGGCCTTGCGGTGTGATTTGGGGGGGTTGGATGGCTGTTTGATGTGATATTGCATTGGGGCAACGAACGGCATACGGAAGATCCACTACTCTTAGATGTACTTAGTGGGGATCAGTGAATTATGCACATAGAGTACAGCACATTGATGCCGAAATGAAAAGGCATAAGCCAGCTTGAAGGAACTACCGTCATTCCGCCCCTCTGCGACAACCCGACGTGGACTAAAAGCGCCAAATCTCCTAGGGCTAAGATCGGGGATGAGACGGGAGCCATAGCTTCGCTGGAGAAATCGATTACTTCGCACACCTGGCTCGAGCATTGATACGAAGACCTCTTGAAGTGCCGTTGGGTGGGGTTTGCTCATTTCCCTATTGAAGTTGATTTCTTATGAGACACTCTTATCTCAACATTCCAATGTCTAACGTGGAGGCTGGTCATCTTGATCCTCAGGCAATAGGTAGGGAGGTGGCGGGACAAGCCACCATGCAGACCCTGGAGAGAAAAAAGCAAGAAACAACGCGTTTGATTGGTACAGACGACAATATATCAAATTACTTGACGTGTCGAGCGTCAGTGTATTAGGGCGAAGCTCGGTAAAGTGTGATCGACAGGGTTGCTGGTGAATCCTCATTTTACCTTGCGAGTTTGGCGGGCGTTGTGGGTAAAGCTTATTGCGCTAACTGGCCTCACCCTGTTCTGATGCCGAGTCCAAGTGGGAAAGTACCTGGGTCTTGGTTGGCGTCGCGTGATTGAGGCTTCGAGTGGTGGACGGTGGCTGACGGCTGAAACCGCGTGAGATTGAGATTGCTACGTCGGGTCAAAGACGGAGACGGTCAAGGGACGCGATGAACAAAGCATCGCAGAAGTGAAAATGTCACAGGCGTCGTTGCGATCATCATCATCGGGCGAAAGTGGTGTGAAGCCAATTCCAGGACGGAGGCCCGGCAACGTGGGAGGACGGGCCGCTGATTGGCCTCGAACATCCTCGACCAAGGTTCGAACCATTAAAGACCCTAAAGCGCTCGCTGTAATTCCCACTGAACCACGGGACCCAAGGTGCTAAGCCGCCCTAGTGCCCCCAGTCGGCCCACCTCGAGCCCGGCGTGGCCTAAGCTTTGACACCCCGGGATACGATCCTGGCCTACTCCGTAGAACAAAAACAAACCCTGGCCAGGCTCTGTCTTGGCTGCCAACCCTCTCGACTCTGCTTTGACTCGACAAGAGCCTGTCTTCAGTCGGCTTCACTCGAAAAGGGTTTCTTTTTTTCTTTCTTTCGCTGATGTCACTGTCAGTCCGGGCTTCTCTTGCAGTGGAGAAGCCGTCCACTGACTTTTGTGCAGCATTTACCACCTCCAATATCGTCCCGCAACCTGCACCCTCTCGACTTACACCGCTACGCAACTCGTTCGCATCCTCCCGTCCGTTCACAGCCTCTCGACCGAATCGCCCAGTTTCCTGCTCCCCGAGCACTCAATGATCACTCGGATTTATCCCTAACCCTTTGCGACCGACCCCTTGACCGTCAAGCCGAGTGTCAATGGCGACGATATGGCCGCGACTCCCTCCAACAACCGGCTGAAGTTCACCCCGTCCAACTCCCCCTTCCTCTCTCGACCGTCGAGGTCGCCTATGCGCGGCCGAGCCTTGCATGACCCGAAACTATCTCTCAAGCGAGTCATTGGGACCACCTGCTCGTCGCCCACGGGCTTCGATGTCGTCAATTCCTCCTTCGCCTACATAGCTGGTGGCGCTGTGGTCGTGGTGGACGTTGATGGCGAAAGCCACGCCCAACGTTTCTACAGGGCTCGGCCAACCGCTGTGCCCATCTATTCCGTAGCGACTTATCAGAATGCGCCCTCAACACCGACGGCAACGCCCAAGGCCAACGACAGCCGAGGCCGCGTGGCTGCTAGGTTCCGAGACTCTCCACACACGACCTTCGACTGGGATGATTCTCCGGGCGGCAAGACATGGACAAGTCGGGAGCGGATCAAGGCTGCTACATGTTTGGCACTGAGTCGGGAGGGGAAATATCTCGCCGTTGGTGAGACAGGCTATGCTCCTCGAGTTTTGGTTTTCAGCCTGCACGACGCATCTTCCGACACCCCGCTGGTCTCCATAAGCGAGCATACTTTTGGCGTCAAAGCTGTAGCATGGTCTGCGGATACGCGATATCTAGCGTCGTTGGGCGCAGCCAATGACGGGTTTCTCTATGTTTGGAAGATTGATCCTCGCACAGGAGCTGCCAAGCAATTCCAACAGAACAGGTGCACCTCCTACATCAAGGACATGGTCTGGATGGGCCACTCTCTTATAACACTAGGGGTCCGCCACGCCAAGCTGTGGAGGGTCGAGGAGAATACGGCTGGCTCGCCTACGAAGCAGAGATTTGCAGGCGACGGAAGCTCGTCTACCTCGGCCTATCAAAAGACCCTGCCTGGACGGAACATCCTGCTAGGCTCCTTGATAGACACTACTTTCAGCTGCGCTGCTGTTGTCAACAACACTAGTCTCATCATCTGCTCAGAAACGGGCGATGTCTGTATTCTGGACGACGATGATAGACAAATGAGGCTCTTGAAAGTTCTTAACCTTGACTTTCACATTACGTCCATTACGGTCAAGGACAACGTTGCATACGTGGGTGGAAAGGCCGGACATTTCGCTACTCTCGATGTCGAAGCCGTTCTTGAATGCAGAGCGTCTTGTGTGATTGAGTCGACAGAATCCTCGCATAGGCTAGTTGCGTTGGGCTTCTTGACGAACAAGCTCGTCACGATCGATTCAAGGCACTCAATCGATATCTGGGAGTCTGACCATTTGCCAGGAAAAGAGGCTCGAGCAACGGCCCATATCCCTATTCCAGGACATGGAGAGCCGGTCACTGGAATTCAAGCTCTGGAAAAGCCCAACGACATGGATGCTTCGTTCTTGACATGGTCGCATTCGGGAAATGTCACCTTTTGGGGCTTTGACGGGCAGGTTAAGTCATCCGTGGATGTTCCTATTGAACAAGTTGAGCCAGAAAGTGAGATGAACCCAGCCAATCATCTCACATATGCTCGAACAACGAGCAATGGCAAACTGCTTGTTGCTGCCGACCGTCTCGGGGTTTTAAGGGTCGAGAATATTAGCACGAAGGAGTGCCTGCTTGACACCAAAGCCCATTCAGGCGATATTCGCCATGTGACTATTTACGAAAACAATTCAGCCTTTTTGATGGCGTCTTGCGGAAGAGACCGAACGACACAGCTTTTTCACCGCAACGTTGGCGGAAGCATTGAACACTTCCAAACACTCGAATTCGCCGCCAAGGTTGTTCAAGTGATTATTCCGTCAGAAGACAAGATTCTGACCTGCTCCTTGGACCGGACGCTCCAGGTTCATGATGTCATTATCAGAGATGGGGATCCAGATGTTCTGGCCGCTGTTCCTTCGAAAGTTCTTTCATTAAGAGCGTCGCCCACTTCCATGGCTTTGGGCCCGAGCGAAAGGACAGTGTTTGTTTCGCTCGTAGACCGTTCAATTTGTCAGTACGATCTTACAACAGGACGTCAGATATCTTCTTTCAAATGCATAGACGAAGGAGGTGCTGAGACGGCCGTCCTAGACTCACTTTCCACTGGGCAATGGTTGCCCAAAGACCAAGACCTTTTGCTCGGGATTTCCAACACGGATAAGTCGATCAGAATATACGATGCCCAAACGGGCAACTTCTTAGATCGAGAATGGGGGCATACAGAGGCTATCAATGGCGTGTGCTTGGTCGATGAGGATGATGACGGGAGCCGCAAGGTTATCAGTGCTGGGTCTGACGGGACGATAATGATTTGGGCGCTGGACCTTAACGACCCGCTACCCGGCTCGGGAAGTAGGGATCCATCGCCGGTGAAAGATGGCGTGTCTGGACGGCCACCGCTCCGAAGAGTTCTATCCAAGGCCGAGCTGGCTGAATTTCAGCGGCCGACATCTGCCAGAGGACGTAGATCACCACCGCGTACTCTTCAGCGTCGCACATCCCGGTTTAATCTTACGACTATCGTCAAAACTCCCACCGCCCCGTTGCCTGCAAGTCCAAGCGGCAGTACCATCGTAGAGGACACCACCCCATCGCGAAGACTATCAGCGGAGAGTCGGATAAACAGTCCTCCAATGAGTCCCAGAACAAAGGTAAAAAAGAGACCGTCCTTGCCAGCTCTTGGAACGAGCATACGAAGGAAGTCATCCTCTTCCAGCCTCCGGGGATTCGGCTCATTAAACATGGCAACGGAACAGACATGTCGTACGCTAAGAGCGTACAGGAAGAAGCTCTCATCGGCTGAGCCCATTGACCAAGACGTATTATCGGAGCTAGATCAGGAACTGCGCCTTACGGTTGCAGCCCTAGGAGATCGAGCAATCAGGAGCAAAACAGTGGATGAAACATTATTAAGCGGGTTGTTAGATCAGTACTCTGAGAGACTGGTCACATTATTAGACGAAAAGTTGCGGCTCACATATCAGCCTAGGGAAAGGGGTGGAGACAATAGACCAACAAACGAAGAGCAGCGGAGTGCGGATGAGGATACAAGCCCATCGTCGCCATAGCACTGCGCTCACGTACTATCAGGATGGTTATACATATTTGGGCCAGACACATATAGGCGTTAGATGGTTGATTGGACGGGTCAAAGGACGGGGCCAAAAAGGAGCACATTCGCTCCAGAAGCCTATATCATTTTCTACATGATACCACTGGGATTGGAGTTAACAGCATTTTGCAAGGTTTTCGAGAGGTTCTCAATGCTACTGCCGATATCGCATCACATCACTAAATCCCGAGCAAGTAATTCATACACAAGACATATTTATCAGAAACGCGAGGTATAAAATGCGAGAAGTAATTTATGTAAGTATAAGTGAATAAAATTCCTCCAGCAGATCAACATTGACTTTGTTTGCTTGATCCTCCTTGCATGGATGTGGTGATTATCAGGGGCATCACGTGATACAACTAGCTTTAGCGCTGCTTGCGGCTTCGACCGGCTCAAATCGAATCTCTCTCTCTCATCATCGATTTTTTTTAAGTTCCCCCCTGCTCGAACAACCTTGGGTTCTGTTATCACGTGATATCCGGTCAGACGATCGCGTTGGAGGAAAAATTCTGCCGCGGTCGGACGCCGAGACGCGTATCACGAGACGATATTAATCACCATTCGCACCAGATGAAAGGTCTCGAGTTTACTGTTGAAGGATTTGGAGTCATCGGTTAAGGCTGCCTGTACGTATTGATGGGGAAACCCCCCAGCCATGACGTAGCCACTTTAGATGTTTCGCGATGTCTAACCTGCAACGTTCAACAGATTGTGGCGCCGATTATATATCCCGCGAGACGTGAAGGCCCCCTTGATCGCTGGCGAGGTGGACCGTGGGGCATGAATCTACCGGCCGACTATACGCCCCTCGAGTCGCTGTTTCTATTCCAGTCGCTGCTCGCCCACGGAGTCGATAACGGGGCCTTCGCGCGCATCTCGGAGCTGCTCAGAAACAACGCGCTCATCAAAGAGGCCGAGTCCTATGATCCCACACGGCTGAGTCCCGATGCTCTGCGGCAGCTGTTTCTCTTGCTGCTGCAGCAGGAGTTGAGGAACGATGCGGAGCGGACGGAGAAAGCTGATGGAGCCGGGTCGCCTGGGTCGCGTAAGAGAAAGCTTGGGAGTCCGCCGTTGCCAACGCTGAAGGATGTGTATGAGAATGTCGAGAAGGTCCCTGCGCTTGTCGACAGGCTGTACGCGCGATATCGAGATCACCTCGTGAAACAAATACGCGAGGATGAAGCTCGGTTTGAACAAGTGCAGAAGGAGATCCAGTTGCTTGAACGAAATGAACGGGAGAGACGCGCTGCTCGGGTGGCTAGTCAAACCGGAGCACCGACTTTGGTTCCTAGAGAGACGAAGCCTGCGACGACACTCAACAAGCCAATATCAACTCCCACTCCCACTCCCACTCCGACCGGAACGCCTGCCACTGCGATCAAACGGGGGCCGACACCTCACACCCCCGTTCTTCCGCCCAAGCCTCCGACCCCCCACGTTGCGTCACCAACAGTTGCACCACCAAGCCATTTACCAGCTGGGACGACGCCAATACGGCCAACGCCATCACCGAAGCCCTCTAATGGAGCTCCTTCGGGTCTTCAAGCGCCTGCTGGTGTGCCGCAAGCTGGACCTCGGCCTCTCCAGCCACCAGCACAACCCCCTAAGCAAGCGATATCTCCTCGTCCCGAAGTCGGCATCAAATCGAAGGATGGAGGCGCTCCTCCGCAATCCTCGACTCCTGCTCCAGGGAACTTGAAATGGGAGAAGCCGTATCAGCCACCTCAGGTTGCCCAGCCTCTGCCTCCTCGACAATTTCAGTCACCTGTACAACAAGGAGCTACTCCACACGGACAGACGAATCTACAGCAACATTCGCAACAACAGTCACCACAGTACCCACAGCTCCAGCAGCAACCTGCGCAGCAGCAACCGTGGTATCCTCAACCCAGTGCACAGCTCCCCTCACCGACTCCTGGGCAACAAAGTCAAACTCAAGCTCAGCAGACACAGTATCAAACCCATCTACAGCGTCCGCATCCTCAGCAGCAGCAGCAGCAACAGCAGCAGCAACAGCAGCAGCAGCATCCTCCTCATCCCCAGCAAAAGCAACAAAATGCGCAGCCCCAGCAGATTCCTCGTCAACAGCAACCACCGCATCCTCAGCATCCACAACAAACCCCGTATCCCCAACAGTTGCCCCCGCATCCCCTACACCAACACCCGCAGCATCCTTCGGTCGCCAAGCAACCTCATCAAGCTCAACAGCAGCGCCCCCTACATCCTCAGCACGGCCAGGCTCGTCCCACTGCTGGGAAACCTATTCTCGTACCACCGCAGAATACTGGCCAGTTAGTGCCGCCTCTCCAGCCTGCGCCCTCGCGACAGACGGGAGATGCTTCAGGAACTCAACCACTACAAACCCGAACGCCCTCAACAACCCCAGTTCGACCTCCAAGCCGTACCATTCAGCCACCAAAAACACAAGCACAGCAAGTACAAGCAGCTCAGCAGGCCCAGCATGTTCGCCCGATTGCATCAGCGTCGCCAATTCCTCCCGCTCGGGCTGCCGGTCCAATAGCGCCGCCACAACAGCGACGGCCACAGGCATTGCCTCAGCAGCAGCTCCCTTCTACCTCCATACCACCAAACCCCACTGCGGTACAGACAGACAAGGCATACGCTTCACCCTACGCTACTCAACCACCACGACCAGCAATCCCCGAGCACATTATTCGTGCAGCGGTCAGCACCCCTGGACCTGCGAAACGGGCCAGCACGCCAACTGCACCTCACACCCCAGCCTCTACCGGACCTTTGCTTCTCACTCACGGATTTGGTACTCGGTGGACATCAAAGTCAACACCGTCCACGCCAAGGCCACTGTCTATTGAACCTGAGAGTCCAGCCTTTGAAGCCGTCAGCCCACCACCCCAGCGCCCAGCCGTTCTCCCTGGGTCTACTCCAAGACCGGTTCCCAAGAAGCAGGCCTCGAAATCGGCCACCAAAACGGAGACCAAGGTTGCGAAAGCTATACGTGGCCGGCCGCCTCGCGGCAGTCAACGGGCCCGAGGAGTGAGTTCTACGCCTTCACTTACTGGGACGAGACGAAGTCAGTCAGTTTTGTCTCATACCGAAGAGCCGCCGGCTGAACAGCCTGAACTGGCAACTATCATTAAGCATGAAGCTACCACACCTAGGCCCGTAGAGGAGACTGGCGATACGACGACCGATGAGAGTATGCCTGGCCGGCCTCAGATTGTGACACCTGGAAGTGTATCTTCTCGTCTCCAAAAACGGAAGAGACAGGACACGCCACAGGATACACCGCTTCCCACAACGCATGTTTTATGGACGCGCGGCTTTACAAAGGTTTCCTCGTCGGCTCTAGATCAGATCTCAAGTCACCGAGATGCCAACATGTTTGCCACTACTGTTCGCGAGAGAGATGCGCCCAACTATCGCCAGATTGTGTTGCAACCGCAGGATATAACGTCCATCCGGTCTGCTATCAAGCATGGCAACAAAGCTGCCGTGCAAGCTGCTCACAGTCTACCCGGAGGCGACCCGGGAACCGCCCACGTCTGGCTTCCTACCTCACACGAACTCGTTCCTCCCAAGGGAATCATCAATAGCGCCCAGCTGGAGCGCGAGCTGGTTCACATGTTCTGCAACGCTATCATGTACAACCCTGACCCTGATCGCGGCCCTGGACCTGGGTTTATGAAACGCTTTCAGGATGAGGAAGAAGAAATTGTAGGATACCATCTGGACGAGAACGGGATTGTGAAGAATACACGTAGCATGTTCGTAGAGGTGGAGAAACTTCTTGGTGATCTTCGAAGCGCGGAAAAGGAGCGCAGCGCTCCCCCGCCGTCGGTCAACCGTCCCTCTAGTGTTGCGACACCGGCAGACGATACTCCAGCGGAGGAGGAGGATGAGGCCGATGGCGAGGCCGGGATTGGGTCTGTGAAGAGAAGGCGTCTTACGACAAGGGGCTAAGTGGTCGCCCCATAGGCATCCATAAGACGAGTTTTTAGGTTTTGTAACTGTAGTTGAATGCAGTGTAGCAATTGTGTAACAGCGTTAGATCTGATAAATGTTAATAACTACGCTCAGGTAATCGACACCTGATGCTATTGTATATGAATTATGCCCGCACACGACCGCTCTAGTTTATGAGTTTGGCCTGCTATCTCCTTAGTCTTATCCACAAATCCTAAACGCCGTTGCCCATCATATCTATAAGCTGCTATAGATACATACTTTCAATACACAACCATACCCCTATTCCAGTTTGGACGCCCCTTGTGATGTGCTGGACCTGTTGCTCCTGAAACCCTTCTTCGTTTCTCCTTCATCCTCTGCAAGTCGTTTTCGCGGCCAATCCGAACAGATGTCAATCTTGTCCCTGGGGAACCACCATTCAAGCAAGAGGAAAAACAGGTAATCAACAACGACACAGAGGCAGAACAACTTTCCTGCCCATGTACCACAGCCATAGTACCTTTTCAAGCGGTCGATAAGAGCAAAGTTCCGTACCCGACTTCCGTTGTAGCCGCTAGTATCATGCCCATAGAACTCATCCTCGGGGATTGCCCCTGAAATACCATCGTAAACGCGTTCGGTCCGGAGGGCGACGTTACTCCAAGAGTACATCTTCTTGACCTGGTCGTGGAATTTCTCTGTGCGAACTTTGCCGGCACGCATTGCTGTGATGGCTTTACCGGTAGCAAGGACGATATCGTCTTCTTCGGGCTTTGCGAAGACGGTCATGTGTGAGGGCAAGACTTCGGGAATGCCGCCGACTTGAGTACAGACAACGTACAGGCCGCAGCTGGCTGCTTCGACGATGACGGTGCCGAAGGCTTCAGTGAGAGAGGGATGGAGGTAGATATGTCCACGAATCATAACGTCGCGGACCTCTTCGTGGCGAACGGGCCCGAGCATCTCGACACGATCCTGTAAAACGTTGGTTTCAATCATCTGCTCAAGATCAATAGCTTTAGGTCCCGAGCCAGCGATGATGAAACGTGTATTTGGGTGATTCTCCAAGACACGTGGAATGGCAGCGATGAGCAGATCGGTCCCCTTGTTGTAGAATAAACGGGAGATGACGACGATGGTGATTGTATCTCGTGGGTTGAGACGTAAAGGAGCGGGATAAGTGATTTCGGTGCCGAAGCTGGTGCCTTGGGGGGAAGTGGATGGGTGATCCTTTGGTCGGAAGTTTTCAGCGACGACGGCATTAGGGATGACGGAGACCATTGAGGGATCGAGAGATGCCCGAAGGACAGTGTTTTCTTTGCTGTAGGTAGGTTAGACGCTTGAAATGCCTAGCGATTTTGAGCGACTTACCACGTATGGCTCACACAGATGCTGTGATCAACATCACTGAGTGTAAACTTCAACAACTTATTCGTCAAGATACTCGCCGCATCCGCAAACCCATACAGTGAATGATCAGTAAACACTGTCCTCAGCCCCATAGTCCTGGCATGTAAAATAGCCTCATGACAGAGACTACTCAGGCTAGCATGGCCATGAACAATCTCAATTCTCTCGCGGATGCAGATATTCCTGAAGATGGGGAAGAAGGAGAAGACGGTCGGGAAGGTGGCAGAGCGGTAGATGACAAGGAAGGGCACGTGGTAGACCTTGAGCCCGTTTGTGAGATATCGAACGCCTTTGCGGTCATCGTAAGAGTGAGTTATGATGATGACCTTGTGACCGCGGTCGATGAGCTTGCTCGAGACTTGGTAGATGTGGGATTCAACGCCGCCCGGTTGGGGGAAGAAGAAGTCGCTCACCATGGCGATGTTGTAGGTGCGACGCGTCATCTTGGCGGTTGTGCTGAGGAACAAATCATAGGCATGATTTAATTGACCCTGTTTCGAGAGTTGTGTTATTGTAATGGTGGTTTCTCGTTCTTTTTCTTAAATTCAACTTGTCTCCTCTCCTCTCATCTCATCGCATCGCACATGGTGATGTCCACGTGTGAGAGGCTAACAAGGATACCGACAGGGGGGCAGTCCACCTGAAGTTTGGCGGTAGTGGGCGGCAGAATTGCGATAAGATCAACTTGATCCAAGATTTTGGGCGGACGGAGCATATGGACTAGCACCCCTCTATATCAGGGAAGACGGATGAAATCTTTTATCTCACATATCGCGGACAATTGAAATCGTAAATATGTATGCGCGATACGTCCCTCCTTCAAAAGGTGGTCAGAACACCAGCGTGCCAACCTCGGCACCCAGAAAAGCTGTGGCTGCAGTTCCAGTTCGTGATCCAGCACCCGAAGCCACTTCTGCGCCGGCTGATGGATTCAGCTACTCGCGATACATTCCTGGAGCGAAATCTGCCTCCAAGCCCATGGAGCTCCAAAAAGTTCAGTATTTCGAAGATGGGCCTAACCCTGCTCAATCAAAACGGAAATGGAATTTTGCGGAGGAACTCCAGCCAGAGAGCAAAAAGTTCAAGGTTGAGATTTTGAAGCAGCCGGACACCTCAAAGTTGGTACGACTCGATGCAGAGACGCCTGATGAGGGAAAACCGAAGAAGAGTCGCAAGAAGAAGAGAAGAAGCAAGCGAAGGACTGTGGCATCATCCGATGAAGACAGCGAGTCAGAAGCTGAAGCTCAACCTAAGCCGGAACCTGAACAACGTATGTTCGACGAGCTTTTAGCTGCGGAAGATGAGAAGGCGAAGCCTAAGAAATCAAAAAAGGAGAAGGAGGACAAAAAAGACGGAAAGAACAAGAAAGGAAGGGGTGAAAGAAGAGAGGGGTGGACGGAATCCATCCAGGATGAACCTGAGCTGGATCGAGAAACTGAAGACGTGTCGATGGCTGATGTCGATATCGCTACGGAACCAGTATACGATGAACCACAGCCCATTGAAGTCATCCAGAAAGAGAAAAAAAGGAGAGAAAAGAAGAAGCAAAAAGAGCTCAAGCCAACCGAAGAAGGCGAGGATGATGAAGCGGATCTGAGACACAAGTCTATCCTTGAACGCAAGACCAAATCCTTAAAGCTGGCCAGCGAAAATGTTCATGACGACAGCGACGAAGAAGATCCAGGCGAATTGCACGGCCTAGAGCCGCTTCCTCAACCCGCACCAGCTTCTATCGACACCGCAAGACCGACATATGAAACTCTGCCACCCTGGCTTGCAGAGCCAATCCGGGTATCCCAGGATACCCGCACACCATTCACAGAACTTGGACTCCTGCCAAAGGCTGCTCGAGTGCTGGAAGACAAAGGTTACAAGCATGCTTTCGCAGTGCAGACTGCCGCTCTTCCATTGTTATTGCCCACCAGCAAGCGACGGCCCGGGGATGTATTGATTTCTGCTGCGACTGGATCTGGAAAGACCTTGGCATATGCTCTTCCGATTGTAAGGGATCTCAGCCAAGGCGTGGTGACAAGACTCAGAGCCCTGGTTGTTCTCCCTACTCGTGAATTAGTCAAACAGGCTCAAGAGGTTTTCGAGCTCTGTGCCAAGGCTTTTGAGGGTGGAGACCGTAAGAGAGTAAGGATCGGCATCTCCGTTGGTAGTCAACTGCTCAAGCATGAGCAAGAGAGTCTCATGGATAAGGAGTTGCGATACGATCCTGAAACCTACAAACAACTGCAAGATCGGGCCCGATCACGGGCCGACGGGCTAGCGGTCCTTGACTCAGAAGAGGGAGATCCTAGGCTGAGCACCATGGAAGGTTTTGTGGTTGACTTCTACTCCAAAGTCGACGTATTGATATGTACTCCCGGTCGTGTTGTCGAGCACATTGAGCAAACCCCTGGTTTCAGCCTCGATTACGTCCGCTGGCTCGTGGTCGATGAGGCTGATAAACTCCTTGCACAGAGCTTTCAGGGCTGGTTGAACAATGTTATGGAGAAGTTCAAGGTAAACAAGTTCAGTGCCCGGGATTTCCCCGATATGGACCTCTCCGGCGTTCGCAAGGTAATTCTCAGTGCCACCTTGACAAGAGACTTGAGTTTGTTGAACCAATTGGCGCTGCAAAGGCCACAACTCATCGTCTTGGAGAGTGAGGGTAGTGTGGAGATCGCAGAGCACTCACTTCCCGTCCTCCTGAAGGAATTCGCCATCAGAGTTCATGATACGAACCTGAAACCTCTCTATCTACTTGAACTTCTCCAGGGGCAGCACATGCTTGCGGCTACTCCTGGCCATCCAGAGTCTTGTAAGGCTAAGGCTGTGGGGTCTTCAGGCTCGGATACTAGTTCTGATTCTGGCTCTGATTCAGACGCCTCATCGAATACAGGCTCGGATGGTTCCGGCTCTGAGACCAAAGCGGCACCATCAAATCGCCGACGAAAATTCACTGTTCCGAACTCCCTCATCTTTACCAAATCCAACGAGTCCGCCCTCCGTCTCTCACGTCTCCTCGCTCTTCTGGACCCATCATTATCTTCTCATATCGGCACTCTCACCTCCACGACCCCAACTCATATTCGCCGCAAAACACTTCGAGCCTTCACAGCAACTTCCTCGCCTATCCGTCTTCTCATCGCCTCCGACCTCGTCGCCCGTGGTATCGATATCCCGAACCTTGACAACGTCATCAATTACGACCTCCCACCGAGCCTTGCGGGCTATGTTCATCGTGTTGGTCGTACCGCGAGAGCTGGCAGGTCTGGCTGTGCTTGGACACTTGTCGACGATGGCGAGAGCGGTTGGTTCTGGGGTAAGATTGTAAAGGGATCTGGCGTTAGGAGAGCGCAGAAGATTGAAAGAACGAGGATCGAGGAAATGAGTGAGGATAGGGTGAAAGAATATGAAGTCGCTTTGGAGAAGCTGGGCAAAGAAGCTAGAGGATAAATGCACAGCACTTTGTACAAGGAAAACACGGGGCGTCCTATGACTTGTCTCCTTAATGTTTCCCTCGCAACAATCCGTTCTTATGCCTTCACTTCCTATTTACAGATCGGGTCATTCCCAGATAATCCATCGAAATGTTCATCCTTTCCGGCCTCCTTCACTTTCTATGATGTGATGTAAATTCCCCAGTTCAGCCCAGTCCATCTACTCAACTGATTGTCGTTTCGATTTCGAATAGTACCAACTCTACTGTCGCCCTCTCTGTCGCCCACCTGTGACTTCAATCCTAGGTCCATTTGCCGAGTGTCGATAATTCCACCCTTTGCGTTCATCCTTGCTCCTTTTGTCCTTCTTCAGAGAGAACAGCTTTTGCGGTTGTATTTTGATCTTGGTCGCAAAGAGTCTTTCGACGCGCTTGCTGCGGCATTCAGTCTTGGTCATGGGTATGTTGGTAGGCTCAGCGGTGGCCTTTCTCACAACTCGTTTCGCAGAAAGTTGAGCGTGCCACTTTTGGACCTTCTCGACC
>JAMYIC010000249.1:0-20579 GCA_024112705.1 Microcera coccophila | reverse complement strand
ATTATAATACTAGCTAACTGAAGTCGTCAAATGACCGGGAAGCTCGAGGAGGGGGGGGGGGGGGGTGGTCGCCATGACTAGGGGGTGATGACGGAATCAGCCCGTATTAGTCATCCCGAGGCTGGATGAACGCGACTCTGGCCGACTCGTGAAACTGTACGTCGCGTCTTCCAACACCCTCGCAAACGAGCACAAATCGCCGACGGAACGGTCATCGGTGTTAGGGTCGGCGTCATCATCATGGAATCTCTAGTGGCGGTGCCGGGACGAAGCTTCACGGCCCGGGGTGTTGTTGCTGGCCTGGCTGTCGGTACCATCATCTGCTTCTCTAACATGTACTTTGGTTTGCAGACGGGCTGGGTATCTATCATGTCGATGCCTGCTAGTCTTATGGGCTTCGGGGTTTTTAAGTTGCTCTCGAAGCATATTCAGTTTCCTTTTTCGCCGGTGGAGAATGTTTTGGTACAAAGCGTTGCTTGCGGTATGGCCATCATGCCTCTTGGCTGTGGGTTTGTTGGAGTTGTAAGTCGTCCGTCCTCACCTGTAGTGAACGCAGGCGATTTTAAACGTTGTAGGTACCAGCGATGAACTATCTTTTGTCGCCTGGCGAACAGGGCCCGTTATCTTTGAGCACTTGGAAACTCATCATCTGGTCATTGGGTTTGTGCTACTTCGGTGTTGTCTTTGCTGTACCTCTGTAAGATTCTTAATCCCAGCATCCCAACCCTAATTTCCCACAATATTCTTGCTAACTCTTTGATCTCCACGCCCGAAGACGTCGCCAAGTCATCATCCGGGAGCGATTAAGGTTCCCAAGTGGTTTTAGCACTGCCATCTTGATCTCCGTACTCCATGCCCGGGGCCGCCCGTCCACCAAGGACGAGCTTGATGCGGCTGCAAAAGGCGACTTTGCCAGCCTCGTTCCTCGCGATGAAGTTCTCCAGCCGGCTGATGGTAGCCCAGCTCCAAACGATGAGGAGCACTTGCAGGATTCTGACAAACCGGACTGGGCCTCCAACATGCGGCTCTTGCTGATTTGCTTTGGAGTCTCCGGTCTGTTCACGCTCCTCACCTATTTCTTTCCAATCCTGCGCAACCTCCCCGTCTTCGGTTCCGTTGCGGCTCACACCTGGCTTTGGACATTCAATCCCAGCTTCGCATATATCGGTCAGGGAATCATCATGGGCACCGAGACCACACTACACATGGCCCTCGGGGCTATTGTTGGATGGGGTATCCTAAGTCCACTAGCTAAGTCTAAGGGTTGGGCTCCCGGTGAAGTTGGTGATTGGGTACACGGTAGCAAAGGCTGGATTGTCTGGATCTCACTGGCGATTATGCTGGTGGACGCGATTGTCAGTCTGGCATACATCGCACTACAACCCCTTTACTTTAAATACCTGGCTGGCACGGTGTCCTCGTTGCGTCAACGGGCGTTGAACCATGGAGTTGTGGCCTTGTGGAAGCAACAACCCCATGAGTACTCCTTACTCCATGATGGCCACCTTGGACCAGATTCCCCCGAAGATGATGCTGTCAATGACCAAAGTCGGTCTGTACTGGACGAGGAGCGGGATGACGCTCCTCCGGAGCAACGTATTAGCAACAGACAAGTAATCGTGGGTCTAATCGCCTCGATTGCTCTTTGTGTTTTGACCATACATGTCGTGTTTGGCGACCTTGTGCCTCTGTATGCTACAGTAATCGCCGTCCTGATGGCCTTGGTACTGAGCATCATGGGTGTGAGGGCACTCGGCGAGACGGACCTTAACCCTGTATCTGGCATCAGCAAGCTTGCTCAATTATTTTTCGCCGTTATCATTCCCCAGTCCAACAAGTCCAGCGTCTTGATAAACTTGATTGCTGGAGCTATCGTACGTCTTCTTATTCCCAGTCATCACAAAACCATACTGACTTTACTCTTGTTTCTAGTCCGAAGCCGTAAGATATATCTGCAACTTCCTTAGTCTGGCGATAGCCCATTACTAATGGTTGTACCAGGGTGCTTTGCAGGCGGGAGACCTGATGCAAGATCTCAAGACTGGACACTTACTGGGGGCAGCACCCAAGGCCCAGTTCTGGGGTCAAGTCATCGGGGCAACTGCTGGCGCTATTCTCAGTGCGTTTATATATCGTATCTACACTCTGTCAGTGCCTTGAAAAAGAAAATCTCGTTGTCTTCGCTGTATCAGATAGCTGACATCTCGCACTAGGGTATATACTATTCCAGGTGACTTGTTCCAAGTACCAACAGCCTACGTCTGGATTTTTACAGCACGTCTTGTCACAGGCAAGGGACTGCCCTACATGGCTAAGGAGTGGGCCATTGGTGCTGGCATACTCTTTGCTGTTGCTACAATAACAAGAATTGTCTCCATGGGGAAACGATGGCGACATTTTGTCCCAGGAGGCATCGCCGTTGCGGTTGGTAAGTCGGCTCTCACCTGAGGGCAAGAACCCGTCTAATACATGCAAGGGATGTACAATGTTCCATCATTCACGTTGGCTCGGGCGGTGGGAGGGCTATTTGGGTGGTATTGGATCAACCGTCTCCGTCGATCGCAGACGCCGCTCATTATTCTTGCCTCGGTAGGCTCCAAACCCAGTCTGATACCTATAAGTTCTAACCCTAAGGTATAGGGCTTTATTCTTGGTGAAGGCTTCTTGAGCATCGTGAATCTCTTCCTCCAGGGCCTCAAGGTACCTCATCTCTGAGGCTACAATCAACAACGCGAATCGCGCGACGTCACTGGACTCTCGGCTCAGTCTGATCTATATCAGCATCTTGCGTGAAACATTTATTTCAGCTTCCAAGAGAGCTTTCGGGCGAATTCTCCGGCCGTATTCCAAGAAACATCCAATGTCAAGGCCCGTACGTTGTCGTCGGCAGCAGCAAATGTGATTTCGCCAGAGAGCTCGCATGGTAGCGAGATGCTAGACGACGTCTCGTCTGGAGGCGCGATAAGGAGCCCTTGTCTCCAATGCGTCGCCTTGTTGGATGGACCAGTCGTGAAGGCCACCGCGCCCGAGGGCTTTCGACTCCAATTATCTGGAGTTGTTTCGGGCGGAGGTACTATATCATCTCGTGAAGTTGTGAAGAAGTTATCGAACCATATCAAGAAGCCATCAACCGCATCGACCTTGCGGTTTAGCTCAGATGTCCACGAACATGTAAATTCCAGGTCCTTGGCCGTGACAGTATGTAGGTCAAGAACCTTAAAAGGGAAGGGCTCGCCGCAAAGTGAGCTTTGAGGCATCTCCTCGATCCTGGCTTCCTCATAGATACCCTCCTGCATAGCTTTCATGTCAAAACCGTAGACATCCCTCCAATACGTGATGTGGTCGGACACGTATTCCGGATCTGCAATGGGGGCAATCCAGAGTGTAGCGGAACTTGGTGCCAGCAACCCGTCTGGCTTGAGATACTTGTCTCGGGCATATAGGACACTTGGAAGCATCGCCTCATATAGCAAACAATAGCCCATCCACTCGCTGACAATGATGTCGACTTGATCGACCGGTAATTTCACGTCTTCGATAGCCCCTTTGAGACATGTAATAGTCTCGGATAAGCCATTGTTGAAGATGTTCTCCGTAGCTTTCTGGATGATGTCTGACTTATCAACGGCGATGACTTGTTTCGCCCCGGCCTTAGCACAGAACATGCTTAAGATTCCTGATTGAAGTGTGGTCAGCATAAAGGATAACGTGAGGTTCGTGCCTGGGCACTCTGGTAAATACCTGTGCCACAGCCAATATCTAATACTACTTTATCCTTGAAGACGTGCTTGTTGCCATATATGAAATCACGGTATGCGTCTGTGCGAATAGTATCCTTGAGCATGGTTTCGTGAATGTCTCGACTATGTTAGTTTTCGATAATGAGGCCAGAATGGGCGACTTTTACCATGAGATGCGTAGGACTCAAAGTAGTACGCGTGTGTATCCTTCTTCGGGGTAGCACTGGATGCTGGGCTGGGCTCAGTGTCTTCACCCCACCTGCGATCTAGGGTTTCTTGGACAGCTAGACGATAATTGGCAAACTGTGCCCGGACTTTTTCGAGCTCTGTCTCCAACTCCTTGTTCTGCATCAGGAGATTATCGCTCGACGGTTGGTTCGATCCCGAGCCAGCTGGAGTACCCTGTTCGGGCTCCAAAATCTCGTCCAGCGAGAAAATAAGGGCATCGTTTTCTAGCACTGGATGAAGGTAGCGGTCATCGTCAAAATCGTTTGGTGATATTTCTTTGGGAAGGGGTTGGTCGTGCTTGGCATGATCTCGGATGTAATTGACCAACTTAACAGCGCTATGAAAATCCAGATGTAGGCGCTGGGCATCAGCAGCAAAATCGAAGTTGTGATGTTCTTTGCAGTGTTCAAGCATGGCAGACACGGTAGGAAAAGTCTGCGAATCAAAAAGCGACGTGACCACGATGGACTCCTCATCGACTTCAACATCGAGCCATTCGCCCTCTTCTGAGGCGTTAGATCCGTGAGAAAGCGACATGTCGGTTCACCTGCGATTTAGTAAATGTGCAAATGAATGCCAGAACATAAAAAGTCAGATTGTGACTGGGATCAGAGTCGAAGGATATTGCTGGCTAGCACAGGGTAGTTTTTGTGGGATCGTAGCCATTTTGGGGGAGGCTATGCCCTGTTGGAAAAATCTGGTACCGCCCAACTCTGCCAATTGCTACAAGGTATCTTACGTATTGGTACTTCGTGGATGCATGCAATTTGGCGAGGCGTAGGGTCTAATATTTCTGTAAGAGGTACTTTACACCAGAAACCACTTCGTCTTTGGCCTCTTTGGAACGCGCTCTTTATCAGTTTTTCTCCTTGACCTTGTTGGCACTGTCGAGTTGCTCTTCATCACTGTTGTCATCGGCGTTTTCGTCGTCGTCATCTTCCTCATCCTCGTCATCTTCCTCTTCGTCTTCATCATCGTCGCCCTCTCCTTCATCTTCTCCATCGGACACTGTGTCACCAAGCTCAACTAAGCGAGCCTAAAGTACGAAACGGTCAGCACCAACAGCTTTATTTTCAGCTGCTGCCTATAATCGCGTACCTTATATTTTGCAACCTTCTCTTCTAAGTCTCCAAAGACTATGAGGAGATCTTCCAGTTCCGACTGGGATGTCTTTTTGGCCTTGTCCGATTGTGACAAGGAAGACTCGGTCTAGCACAAGTGTGAGCTGTGTGGTAATATTACGGGGTAGATGCCGCGATCGCACGTACATTCTGAACTTTGGCCTGTAGTTCCTTAATAATCAGATGCGCATTGTTGACATCTCCCTGTAAACTTCGCAAGTTGGCTTCCGCGTCTTTCGTCTTCGACTTCTCCAGCTTCAGAGTGGCGGCCGCTTCATCTCGGAGAGTTTGCAACTCCTGCATCTTGCTCTTTTGCGCCTGCAAAAATCGAGTTATATGCTGAACTACGGATCGTGATCTGATAACTCACCTTAATTAGATCAACCTCTAATCGACTGATTGTGGCTTTCAAGTCAGCCATCTCAGCCTCTGTTCGACGATGCAGTCTTTCAGCTTCAGCCTCAACTGCTTTACGCGCTTGCTCGAGCTGCTTCTGGTGGTCGCTATCTCTCGTCTTTCGTTGAGCCTCCAATTGTGCAACTTGCATACTGTGAGCATCTTCTCGAGCCCTTTGCTGTGCATCTAATTGCACAAGTTGCTTTCGATGTTCCGTTTCCCTGTTTACCTGTTGACTTTGTAACTTACTGTTGACGTGTTAGCTTTGTTTTTACCAGAGCCATAAAGGCTAAGGGTTGCAAACCGTAGTTCTTCCTCATGGTGTTTTTGCAAGCCATCATTAATGTTTTTGACTCTCGACATCTCCACAGCTAGTCCGTCTCTAGTTCGGCGGTGGTCTGCTTGCTCTTGTTCCAGCTGCTGCTTCAAGAACACCAGTGCTTCTTGGGCTTCCTGTAACGCTCGCTCTTTCTCTTCTACCTGACCTCGAAGAGAATCGACAAGTTCTCTGGAGATGCCCTTTTGTACGCCATTTGTAATTACGGATACCTCCATAACCGGGTCCCTGTCGATAGCGCGCACTACACGGCTGTAGTTGTCTTTGAAAAATTCAACAAACACACCGTCGAAGAAAATCTCCGCCAATCTCCCAATGGAAGACATTTCAAGCTTTTGAGGCGTGACTTCGAAGTCACGGATGAGCGGGTGGCTGCGAAGCTTCGCCAACCGATCCAAGTACTGATCGCGATCAAGTCGTGATGCCAAGATAGAGTGCATCGACGCCCTTGGGATTGACGAGTCCTTGGTGGAGAATTCGTAGACAACACCCAGGAGCATGGCACACAATCCTTGAACCAGCTCGGTGCCCGCACTCAGGGGCTGCGATATGGCCTGTATCAAGCTTTGCACATTGCTCCCTTCTGTCAGAAAATCGTTCACAGCGTCAATATCTTCAAAAAGCCAGCCAATTAGCAGCATTAGATATCCGACTACCACGCGGACGTCGTCTTCTCGACGGAGACCCGAAATGACATGGGCAGTGATGGTTTGAATGCCCGTCACCACTTCCTCGCCACTAGAAGAATCGCCCTCCGTGAGACTCAGGGCCTTAATCTTGGCGGCTGGGTTTTCGTATAGCAAGTGGAAAGTAATGACTGCGGCGAACCATATTCGGTACGGGTCGGTAGCAGCCTGCTCCGCGGAGGATCGCAGTAGGATAGTCAAAACATTTGTCGCCTCGTCCCTTCCAGACTGGTGGCCCTCGATTGCCCTCCCGAGAAAGTGAAGCCTGACATCCCCATGACCCGCAAAGTAGGCTTGAAGGCAATCACAAGCAGCAAATCGAACATCAAACTCCTGAGGATCTTGCAAACACAGCGTTAAATCGAGAAGCCCATCAATAACGTAAACCTTGGTAGCTCCATTTACCATCTCCGGCGGCTGCTCAGTCAAATCAAAAGGAGATGGAACCATGAGTTGAGCAAAGCTTTCCTGGAGGCTGGGATTTTGGCGTATCATGTCACCACAGGTAGTTAAAGCCTAGTCGAGGGTTAATGATTCGCGGTTCAAATCTGTCTAGAATGGAGAGCCGAACCTCGGCCTTGATTTGCACCTGTACTCCTTGGCTGAATGCTAGTTGAAGGACTTGGAAGGCAAGCCCGTGTTTCCATATCGCATTTTGATTCTGGGTGGTGCCTACGGAGCCTCGCACGGTAAAGAGACGAATGACAGCAAGAAAGGCATAGATGTTGCGATTTCTCTGAGCCTGCGCCCACGAGGCTACATCAGGGGTCTCGCTTTGAGGCCGTAATACCCGGATCAGAAGGTCCGTCAAACGACCAAGACACCCCGACTCCCGAAAGAGCGATTGATTTGACGTGTTTCCGCGAAGAAGATTGGACAGAAGAATCAAGCAGTCCTCAACAGTCCTTCCCCCATCCGCAAGTGAGCCATCGGCTTCAATAATAGCGAATAACTTATCGAAAGCACTCTCAAAGGCGACTAATTTCTGTATTTCAACCGACGTCGGTGTAAGGTACGTCAATAAGCTGATGGCTTCGTTTCGGACAGCCTCTCGCTGGTCATCAAGGATAGACACAAGCCGCGAGATGCCTAAAGGCGCAGTAAAGATGCATTCTTCTGTACGTTCAGCACGTGCCGAGAGAATCGCACCTAGCAGTTGTAGGGAATACAGTCGAGAGTAAAAGTCAGACGACTCGAGAAAGTCGAGGAGTAATGTGATATTTTCCTGTCTCTGTGTGAATTCGTCGGCTAGCCATAAGGCAATTTCTTCAGAAGCTTCGGGACTGTCTTCGTTCGGGCTGAAGAGCATCAACAACGTCTCAAGCACAACCTTGACCGTGTCCACATCCTCGCCATCCTTGCTAAGACTCCCAATCAAACTTCGCAGTGCACCAGAAGCAACTGAAGCCGGAAAATCCTTGGCGAAGCTCCGAAGGCCTAATATTGCAGCTCGTCTATCTTCTAAAAGCGTCGCGGAAATGAGGCGGCCACTGAGGACAGTTATTGTCTCGCTAACGGACTGTTTCGCTGGTGCGGTCGGAATAGAGAACATGGTTGCAACGCCGATGTGCCATTGGGCTCGCTAGGGGTTCTGGGGGGGTTCTGACTGTCTACCCTAGCATGAAAAGCTGGAGGACTTGTCGCTGCGTTAGCTAGGAGATGGTGAATTTTTGAAGGGATGGTCAAACTGGACGATTTGCTAAACCGCACCATTCTGGCCAAGCTGTCCCATTCTGGGGTGACGATGAAGTGACGATCTGTTACATGAATATAGCTGGACTGATACATATGCTCATATGCGAGTGTTCCTTATCGGTTAGCCGCTCCCCAGGCGCCAGTGATTAGTACAGTAAGGTACTTCTGAGAAGGCAACGGAAGGCGGCGCGCTTAATGGACCCTAGCTGATTCGTCTGCGCTGAGCGCGGGACAGAGGGGATCCAGTTTAAAGTTTACTTCCTCTACGCTTTCAACGCGCCTCTGACGGCCAAGCATCTTCGTTCAACAACGAAGATCAGAATCACCAACGTCCCGCATCGGTATCGGCCTTGAACTCCGTCCTGCCCTCGCTACCAAAGGACCAGAAGGTTTTCACCTCATGTGGCCGGCGCTCTTTTTATTGCCTTCGCCATTTACCCGGGCATTTCCCCCCGTAGAGCATTGCCACGCGCTGCGCAGTCTGCCAGAACAGAAGCCAAAGACTCGCGCTTGAGAAAGACAACGTAACCCAAACTTCAAAATGGGTATCCCCGCTGCTTTCCGATGGCTTTCCAACAAATATCCGAAAATCATTTCGCCCGTGATCGAGGACCAACCGATCACCATGGAAGATGGATCGACCATCCCTGTAGACACCACGCGACCGAATCCGAATGGTGAGGAATTTGACAATCTGTATCTTGATATGAATGGCATTGTCCATCCTTGCTCGCACCCCGAGGACAGGCCGGCTCCCAAGGACGAGGAGGAGATGATGCTGGAAATATTCAGGTATACCGATCGTGTCGTCAATATGGTGCGACCACGCAAGATTCTCATGATTGCCGTGGGTAAGTGACGGGCTTTGATATCAGTTGCGTGTGCGGCATTATCGCTAACAGCTACTGGGTAGATGGAGTCGCACCTCGCGCAAAGATGAACCAGCAAAGATCAAGGCGATTTCGCTCTGCTCAGGACGCCAAGGAGAAGGAGGCCGACAAACAGGAGCTGATCAAACTTCTCAAGCAACAGAATGGAGGAATATTGCCAGCCGAGAACGAGGAAAGCATCGCTAAAAAAGCCTTTGACTCCAACTCTATCACTCCTGGAACCCCGTTCATGGATATTCTCGCTTCGAGCATCAGATATTGGTGCCAATACAAATTGAACACGGACCCCGGTTGGGCAAAGATGAAGGTTATAATATCTGATGCTACTGTTCCTGGCGAAGGAGAACACAAAATCATGACATTTGTTCGATCTCAGCGAGCGTCCCCTGATCATGACCCGAACACGCGTCACGTTATTTACGGCTTGGATGCTGATCTCATTATGCTGGGCCTTGCCACCCACGAACCTCATTTTCGCGTTTTGCGTGAAGACGTCTTCTTTCAGCAAGGAAACCCCAGAATGTGCAAACTTTGCGGACAGAAGGGACATGATGCTCAGAATTGTCGCGGCGAGGCAAAAGAGAAAGACGGCGAATTCGATGAAAAGGACAAGGGAATCACTCTCAAGCCGTTTATTTGGCTGCATGTTGCCGTCCTCAGGGAGTATCTTGAAGTGGAGCTGTCCGTGGCCGGGCTGCCGTTCCGGTTCGATCTGGAGCGGGCGATTGATGACTGGATTTTTATGTGTTGCTTCGTGGGCAACGATTTTTTGCCACACCTTCCGGCTCTGGAAATTCGAGAACACGGTATTGATACTCTTACGACACTTTGGAAGGACAATCTACCAGCTATGGGTGGATACGTCACGAAGGATGGTCACATCGACCTCGAAAGGGCGCAATGCATCCTTGATGGTCTTGCGAAACAAGAGGATGCTATTTTCAAGCGGAGAAAAGAGCAAGAGGATCGTCGTGAAGCAAACTTCAAAAGAAGGAAGCTTCAGAACGAGAACAACGGCAGAGGCGGACGGCAGGGTGGTTCGGGACCAAAGCGAATAAATGGTCACGAGAACCCTGTCGCTGGGCTCCCACTCTACCCCATTGCATCATATCCGACCCCATCATCCCGAGGCCTGACGCACGATATGGTAGTAAATCGGAGTACAGTACAAGATGCGAACGTTGCCAACAAGAGTGCTGCAAGTGTACTGAAGTCCCAGCTTCAATCTCAAAAGTCGCTCTCTGACACGAGCACTGCCGAAGCTCCAGCTACCGCATCAGCTCTTGGGAAACGCAAGGCTTCTGGACTAGATGAAGAAAGCGCTGTCTCATCCACTGACTCGCCAGGTGCCGTGACGCCCACAGTCTCGGCAGAAGATGGACCTGTTGATGAAGTCCGATTGTGGGAAGACGGCTACGCGGATCGTTATTACGAGAAGAAATTTCATCGAAAGCCGGAGGATATTGAATTTCGTCACCAGGTTGCTCGAGCATACGTGGAAGGGTTGGCCTGGGTTCTCCTATACTACTTCCAGGGTTGTCCATCTTGGGAATGGTATTACCCCTACCATTACGCTCCTTTTGCTGCCGACTTCCAAAATTTGGCTCAGATGAACATATCTTTTGAGAAGGGCCGCATTTCAAAGCCTTTCGAGCAACTAATGAGCGTCCTTCCTGCTGCCTCGCGACATGCCTTGCCAGAGGTCTTTCATCCTCTCATGCTAAATGAAGATAGCGAGATTATTGATTTCTACCCCGAGGACTTTGAGGTTGATTTGAACGGAAAGAAAATGGCCTGGCAGGGAATCGCGCTCTTACCGTTCATCGATATGCCGCGGCTGCTAGCAGCAATTGAGAGCAGATATCCGCTCCTCAGTCCTGAAGACACTGTCCGCAATGAAATGGGAAAAGACGTTCTTCTTTTCTCCGATAGTCACGAGAGTCTCTATGATGAGATCCTGACCAACTTCTACTCCAAGAAGCAGGGAGCTCCCAAGTTCAAACTTAACCCGAAGAAGAGCGATGGCCTATCTGGTAAAGTCGAAAAACAGGATGGATATGTGCCACATGGAGAGTTGAAATACCCATTGGAAAGGCGATCAATGCCGGACCTTGAATACGACCGATCTCTTAGGTATGAACCCCGAACTGTTTCCCCCACGCCCTCCCCTTTTCTTGTGAGGTCAAAGTTAATGAACTCACAGCGTTAATTACGAGTTTCCTCCCACTTCACAGACTCATAAATCCATGCTCCTTCGGGGACTGAAGATGCCATCGCCGGCCCTTACGCGCAGCGACATCGAGATTATTCGGAGCAAATCCAATCGATCTGGACGGAGTTACGGAGGTGTTCCACTCAACAGACCTGGCCAGGGACCTGGTGGACGCGAACCCATCCACTACGGGCCAGGTGGATCTTGGGGAGGCCAAGGGGGTCGCCCTCAGAACGGCTACGGTCGATCGGGTGGCTACCACGGATCAAACTCAGGGGCACCGCCGCCTCCTGGAGCACCAGGGTTTGGAATGGGTGTGCCGCCTCCCCCTCCGGCACATTATTACAATAATCGACCTCAGGATGGCCAACGTGGAGGCGCCCCAGGACATAATCAAAACTGGAATCAAAATCAGCATAGACATCCTTCATCTAGGCCTTACCAGGGGTCTGGCGGGCATCGGTACGACGGCAACAGAGAGCCTGGTGGACATTATCAGGACAGACGTGGATACAGGTAAAGGCAAGGGATCGCAGTTGGGAGAGGAGACGTGTAGAAATCTGTCTCGTAAGGCTTTCCCTGATGATGAGGTGCTGGGGCAACATAAGAACTTGTCGGAGCTATCGATAACGTATCTGAAGATGATATGGGAATGGCGGATCCGTGCGTGGATGTGCTCAGCAAGAGAGTGCTTCTGTTGTGCGATTTCTTAATGTATCTTAGATGTAAACCCGTTTAAAAAAAGCTGGCTTGAAACGAAAAGTGTTGCAATTGTTCTGTAAACTTGAATTTTGAACGGTCTTGGTCTCGTATTCATAATGGTGCTAATGCTGAGTGTTGGGCTAGCATTGATGAGGGGAGGTGTAAAATGGGTGAGAGCCCCCGCCCGAGGTGGCGTGGGAAGCTATACGTGGGGTATCGCGTCGCAACCATCACAGCAGCTGCACGTTGCGAGGGACCAAGAACCCTATCCAAGAGGTAGCCCGTCATCAAACCAAAACCCGCCTATAGCAATTTACTCAATGCTGGCGCAAGTATGACCGAAGACGCAGGCCTAGTCGGCTGTCTGGTCGACAGGCTGGCTACTAGAGTGAGCTCATTACCGGCTCATTTTCACGTCGGAACTTGTTGAACGTGGCTAACATTGGACACCAGCTCCCTCATCGCGCGGGCACGAGCAGCCAGAGTTTGCAACAAGACGATATCCTTGACGTCACGAGGGCGACGCTGGTCGAGCTCGGCAATGCCTCCATATCAACCGTCCTCGAGTCACTGCTGGCGCTACTCGAAGATCTCGCACGTCCCTACAACAGCATCGCGGCGCACCCCCATCACGTCCTACTTTCAGAGCTGTACATCCTCTCGCTGGCCGCCGACTGCTGCTCCGCTCATTGGCGGTCGCTTACACAAGATGGAGACATAGATTTGGCTCTTGTCCCCCCTCCTTTGGACGAAGTCCTGGTCAGCCGCTTGTTCGATACTTTGAAGCACCTCCTTGAGCCCATTCCCGATAATTATATTCTTCCTGCTCAAACGCTTTTGGATCAAGTGTCGACGCGCAATATTCCGATTCCTCGCTCGGACACTGCGTCTTCTGTTGACACAACAGACGATGGCGCGGATGACAATTTGTTCGGGGATCATTTGGCGAAGATGGATACGCATGTCAAGACCGTAACTGAATACGTGACTGCGTCAAGCTGGCCCATTGCTTTTGACTATTTCAGAAATGTGGTCTACAGCATTCGTACCACTATTGCCCCTCAACCAGGCCCTGCAGCACCTGGTTCCATCCAAGACGCTGAAAAGGCCGCCCTGGTTGTCCTTCGACTGTTGTCTTTTTTTTGGGTCGATGGGCCTAAACTGGGCGCCGTTATCCAAGAGATTTGCTCCAGTTTCCTTCACTTTCGAAAACCATATCAGAATACAATAGCTGTAGTGACTCCGTTACTGATTACACGATGGATGGACCGCTTCCCGCGCGAATTTGTCCAACTTCATCTCGTCCACAAACGGCTTGACGGTGGAGCAGATACTTTGTTTGACATGACCCAGACAGCTGCGGATATTGGGAGACGGAAGGCTCTTTTGTACGCTCTTCAAACCACTCTGCTGTTCCTCCTGCCGGATGTCTTTGAAGTGGCTAGCAATATGCGCGAGGCCAAGAGTGGTAGTATGATCAAGAAGGTGTCGTTCCTCGACGGGCTCAGAAAGGCTCTTAGAAATCGCAATGAGCAGGCGGGTTATTGCTTGGTATCTTTACTTCGCGCAGCTCGTCATTTTGATGCCGAGAGCGACTCTGCTCTTGTCAGCTACGCCCTAGACGTTCAAGACGAAGTCAAAGATGCAGTATTCCGCCGCGTGTCGTCGCCCCTCGAGCCTGCTCTCTTTGAGCAAGACATGATGACTGCGGCCTTTGTTAGCATGGCCCACCTCAATCTTGATGGGCGCGTTGACGCCCTTGTTGAGACCTGTATTTCTGCTGGCACACCCAATAGCTTCAAACTCGCCGTTGTTCAAGGATGCTCATATTTCGCGCAACAACCGTATGCCCTGAGATACCACGAGTTATTCGACTCAGCGATCCCGTTCATGCGGTCTCAGTTAGAGGTAAGATAAAATGTTAATGACCCTGTTTGCAGCTTTAACGATTTGTCTACGCAGACCGAAAACTCTAAGCCAGCCGATGCGCCGAAACAAGGGAGTCAAGAAGCCACGGAGATGTGTTGCAGCATCTTGGGCTTTCTGGATGCCGCCCCTGCACGCTTGTTAGATGACCTGTCCAGTGCTACTCCCAGTAGTGGTTTCTTCAATTCTTTTCTCTTCTGTGTCTTATCACCCGACCCTTCGGTACGACGACTGGCAACAAGTATTGCAGGTAGGCTCTTTGCTGGACATCTCGAGGCGTATCGAAAGTTTGACATAGGGCACCAATTTGGTACGCAAGAACTTAGGGGCAAGCTGTGGACTCGGAGGTGGGTCAGCGAATGATTCTCGCTCTCTGGCTGTAGCTGACGTAGGGGCAGTTCTCAGGTCGTACTGCGACTTTGTGACCGCATCTTAGCTCACAAAGACGAATCAGAGCTGCCTGCATTGCGGGAATACCTGGAAGCTCGTCTTTTGTTGTTGAAGCATATTCCAGTACGTCGCCCCAGTACATCATCGGTCGAGTTGCTCACCTTGGAACAGGAACTGTCAGAGATCCCTGAAGATGCTTCTGATGTGGTGGCGGCTTCTTCAAAGCTTGAAACCACCTTGCTGGTTTCCCTCTGTTCCGCTAGTATTGAAACATGCCAGCTTGTTACTTCATGTATCGGGCTATTCCTACAGGAATGCTCGATTCTGGATAAGCATGCAGAATCAGCCAAGTTTAATGCCGCCGTCCTTCGAAACGGGGAACTCTATAAAGAGATATCTCCTCGTGCGTTCCGATTTACTGGACTGGTTGCCTTTCAAAAACGAGTTCGGGGGCTTTTGCGCCGAATGGAAGTCCCGACTGCGGGCACTCTGAGTGCTTGGGAGACTGCCTTTGACAGATGGATTCATCTGGCTAAGGATGTTTCCACCTCGACAGTCGAGGCCGTCGATGACAAGACACTCTCGGAATGGCGAAATTATTCTGGTTTTCTGGCATCGTTAGGCGGTGTCTGCACTGCCAACCAAGCTATCATCTTGGAGGAACCTTCTCTGGCGGGGTTACACTGGATCGATCGATTATCTTCCGAACATCACGAAGAACCTCTCTTAACCCGGTATTTACGGCTTAGCATTCAACTTCTGGCATGTGCCAATGTGAAGGTACGAGAGGCAATGCGAGAAGTCCTATCCAGCGAAGTCTCTACAGCACTCTACCCACCTCTGTTCAAGGCTCTTGAGTCCGAGCTAGAAGTTCTCTTCACTGGCGTGCTCGCGCCCGTCGATAAGGGCCAAGATAGCGAGGTAGCCTTTGCAGAACAAGCCGCATCGCTACTCAGGGCACTGGTCGAACGTTTAGAGGGCCCATCTGATTTGGGAGCGGCATCCTCTGTCCACCTTGGAGCCCTGACCCTCAATTTCGCAAAGTTCTTAGACGGTGTTTCCGATACACCAAACACCCTGCGAGTCAAGATCAGAGTCTGCTATCTCTGCGAAGTTGTGACGAAGAGGAAAGAACACCTGAACTTGAGAGATGACGTGCGCATCAGAAACCAGTTGCTTGAGTATATATTCGGCTGGATAGCACGACCGCGATCCCCACGGCTTGAGCACAATAGCTCTGGAATCAGGCAAGATGACACGGGAAGGGTCCAGAAGGACCTGGACAAAGCATGTTTGAAATGCCTCGCGGACCTAACCTTTCGCCTACCTTTGCAGCCTTCTGACAGTCATACCGATGCTGGTATGAGTGAGATGAAATCTCAGATGTTCCACACATATTTTAACCGTTTTCTTTCACTCCTTAACCACGAGTCTCCGGAGTCGAACCGTGCCGAGCCGTCAATGACTGTCACAAGCCGTGAGGAATCAGTCTCTAATTCAGACTTGGCTATTACAATATTATCGAATCTCCTGAGCGCGAATATTGACGTTGGATTAAAGCATTCTCTAAACATAGGCTATCATGACAATGTCGAAATTCGGACAGCGTTTGTCAAGGTTTTGTACAATATCCTGATTCAAGGCACCGAATTTAGCAACCTGACAGATTCCGCTGTTAGTGAAAAATATGAGGAATTGTTAGAGGTTCGTGCTCGAAGTCTCTTTGTGGATGCCTACTGGTGCTGATAGTTACTGGTCAAGCTGCTAACAAAGGACCTCTCTCTTGCTGTCTCCATGGGTGCGGTCTGCCCAAGCACCGATGTGGATGAGCTCACGATCTGTCTCTTGACAGTTTTCGAGCAAAGAGGACTTACATTCAAGCTCCTCGAGGCACTCATAAAGCAGGAGATAGAAGACACTGGTTTGTCTCGAATTTTTCATTTAGTTATATGAAGATGCTGATTATGAAGTAGAGAATGAGGCCGAAATCCTGCGTCGTAGCTGTGTTGCGACAAAGATGCTTTCTGTTTACGCCAAATGGAAAGGCTCTTCGTATCTGCGGGCAACCTTACAAAAGGTATTGGAAAGGCTCATGCTGACTTCGAAGGACCTTGACCTCGAACTGGACCCAGCAAGGGTTAGCACGACAGAAGAGTTGCAGAAAAATGCCTTACAGCTGCGAATCGTGGCCAAGGTGTTTATAGACGACATATGTGCCTCTTCAACAAGTACACCATCATCGTTTCGAAAGATATGTAATATCGTAAGTGATGTTCCAGCAAGTTGATTTGAGCTCGTGAACTGATGGTCTGATAGATCACCAATGCCGTCGTTCCCAGATTCCCGGATGCAAAGTACACTGCCGTGGGCGCGTTTGTATTCCTTCGATTCTTCTGCCCTGCGATCGTCGCACCCGAGGTCGAGGGCCTCGTGTCTACAGCGCCAGCTAAGGAGATGCGTCGCGGCCTCCTTCTCATCGCCAAGGTCATTCAAAACCTCGCAAACAACGTCCTTTTTGGGGCCAAAGAGCCGTATATGTTTCCACTAAACGACTTCCTAACGCAAAACATCTACCGCGTGACGACATTCCTTCGAGAAATATCAGTAAGGCTCTTCTTGTTTTTGACGTTCATCTTTTGACAAAACCTTAGGTGCCGCCGCACCAGATCGAGAGCCCAACTACGGCCGAGTCCTTTGACTTTGGATCTTGCGTAGCACTACATAGATTTCTATACGATCACTGGGATCATGTACGGCAAACTCTTGTTTCGAGAGAGAGACGAGAATTCGTCCGGTCACCAGGCGAAACTCAACGCGGCCGCTCACCGGCACTGGAGCCTCTCCGAAACTTGATTGCTAACCTGGGGCCCCCACCCCTCGCAGTCTCATGGAACAGGCCGCAAGTGTCGGCAAACAGCCCACCCCTCTATTCCCGATTTCAAAATTTCATGCTCCGTAATGCCTTCCGGGGCACGGAATCCTTCTTGACTGCACGAGCTGTGTATGATGGAGGCGAAAGCAAGGTAGGAAACTCTTGGTTCAACGACTATGGCTCTGACAATCTAACCCGTACCAGGATGGCCTATCCATTATCTGCGTCATTTTGCGGCATATTGAGACCGAGGGCATCGACTACGACACACTCCTTTACTGTTATCTGAAGGTAATTACATTGCATCTCCCAGCTGAACTGTCCTCGAACCCTCGTCATCCCGTAATATCACATTGAAGCCGACACTGCAACGTGAGTTAAAATCTTCAGGTTGGAAGCTAACACACTGTGTAGATTGCCAGCAGGCTTTGGCACCGGCCATTTGGTCTTCTCATAGACGCAACTTGTTACAACGGAAAGAACGAACCTCAAGATGACCTGTTCAAGAAGCTCGAGTTACTCACGCCCTCAGAGTTGTCTACCAACTTGGCCAGAATTTACGTTTATAATATGAACAGTGCTTTCAAGTCAGCTCTTTCCACTCGAGCCTGCTACTCTATTCTGACGAAACTCCCAGGCGGTGCTTTCGAAGGCTTTTACGTGTCTGTACTAAGAATGAAAATGGCGTGTTCAACCCAAAGAATGTTGAGTATCACTTGATCGGGAGTCTTCAGGACTTGCAAGCCCACTTTCATCTCAGCCAGTTGCATCTTCCAAAAGAAACCATAAGCGTGGTCACAGACACTCGCTACGTCTTCCACCCAATTACTCGGCTATCCAAGTCTAAGGGTAAGATTGAGGTTACCATCAAAGTCGGTAGCCAGTTTGTCCAGGTCACCACCACCAAGAAGCAGGAGATATTCGCTGGCTTCCGTCTTGGCACCACAATTAACGACATTTTCCGCCTATACGAGGTCGATGAAGCTCCAACCTCCATTCAGACAGAGGATGATTCTGCCTTTGGATTAAGGGCAGATAATGGAAAGATAGTGATGTACTTTACAAGTTCGAAGAAATCGGATGTTCTCCAAACTATCCGCGGAGCCAAGGCCAAGCATGGCAAAGATAGCCGGATCCACAAATCGGTAGAAAGGCTGATTCGACCCCAAGATGTGCCTGGAACACTGCTGAATCTGGCGCTGGCAAATCTGTCTAGCCCGGATCATCTCCTTCGGCTATCTTCCTACAACCTGTTGGGCGCTCTCTGTCGAGCATTCAAATTCAGCTCTGCAGCTAGGCTTGTTTGCACAAAAGGTGAGTCTTGATGATCACATTGCGCTCTGATACTCTCTAACTTTTGCTAGACGTATCCGTCCCCCTAAACCCAACTCGATTTATCCTCGGCATTAGCAAGGAGCTGGCCTTTACGGAACCGCAATTAACGTCCGACTTCCTGACGGAATTTTTTGTTGGTTGGGAGAGCTTTCCGGAAGAACAGAAGCCGTTGAGCCTGGCATATATGGCTCCCTGGCTCCCTGGCCTTCGAACGAATATCTTAGCCAGCGAGCTTGATGGCGAGAAAGGGAGAGAAAAAGTGGCGACACTATTTCGAAAACTTATCGATGTCGCAGTTTTAGATCACGGGCTCACTTATGCTTTGGAACAGACCGTTTGGCCGAGCGTCGTGCAGGACGAGGTTCTACTTGAAATCTTCCTGGATGAGATACTAAAGTCGGCCATGAGCTATGGGGCGCACGATGAATCTCTCGAGGTCATTTCGTCTATTGTGGCTGGAGTTGGCACCGTAACTCTTCGAGGGAAAGTTCTTTCACGCCTTCGTAAAGCCTTGAATCGCTCATCTTTGAGGCCGACAAAATACCTGCCAGACAATGCAGTATGGGTTGAGATTTGCGTCCTTCTTCGGTTCTGCCTCTCGTTGTCCTTTGATAACGGAGTTCAGTCTCAACTGTTCTTGCCGGAGATATTTCACGTGGTGACGATGCTGGCGAATACCGGCAGTCAAGACGTTCGTCTTCTCGTTTATCGGTTGCTGGTGAACTCTGTTCATGCTGTCTGTACCTCATTCGCGCTGGACGATGTAAAATCTAGCAAGCTGAGAGCGAGCCTTGACTTCTTGTGCGAGCCACGGAGTGATATCTTTTCAGCACCTCCAGCTTTCACTCGCGACGGAGCCTCAGTGTCCACTGCCCACGAACCTGGTCCAGCATTAGCAGCTACAGAAAATCTTGCATCTACTCTTTTCGAGATTTGCTCGATTGCAGCCCCAACGGTGGACTTATCTAATGTTTGGCGATCTCGATGGATGAGTTTGGTGGCAAGTACTGCTTTTCAAAACAACCCGGCGATCCAACCAAGGGCTTTTGCAGTCATGGGCTGTCTTGCAAGAGAAGAGGTGGATGATGATCTTCTCTACCAAGTCCTTGTCGCGCTGCGAAACAGTGTGAACCGATTTGGTGAGGACAACAATAGCGAAATGTTGGTGGCAATAATCACGTCATTATCTAAGATGATGGCGAAGTTGCCATCAGCTTCTCGTTATGGACTACAGTTGTTCTGGCTGGCTATGTCTCTCGTTCGTCTTGTGCCAGCGAGCCTCTTCAACTGTACCGCTCAGTTTCTTGAAGCAGTGTTGACCAACATCAGCACTGGGGGCGACTTTAAGGGCAGTCGGATGGTCTCACTCTTGATACAAGGTCGAGTGCCCATTGATGAAGTAGCTTTACCACTGGAGGACGCCTACGGCATTCATTTCAACCATGAAAATTTTCATTTCGCAGTATGCGCATGTCTAGCTCGTGGTCTAACAGATACAGTAACACGGCAGATCACTCTGCGAGTTCTGTCCTCATTTCTGGAGATGGCAACCTGGGAACCTGAGATGGATAACGATACGAAAGAAACCGCTCAAGATTCACCGTACTTGGCTCTTCTACTGGCTCGAGCGGTTGGTCATGAGGAGCTCAAGGATAGTCTTTGGTCCGCCGGTATCAACCCAGACGAAGTGAGCAAGACACTGGGGTCACGTGGGTTGCAGGATATCAGCGCCATTCAAGACAAAAAGTTACTCCTCATTACCGCCATTGAGCTTGTGGATTTCCAGTATCTCGAAGACACGGTACAAACCCGGAGCTTGCAATGGCTTAATGAACTGGCCGCTGTTCGGCCTGCAGTGATCATGCATCTGTAAGTCAACGGCTGACGGACATGTTTCTGAAGGCTCTGCTAATGTAGACTGATTAGCTGCGTTGCCATTAGGTCGTTACTGAACGATGCTTTACTTCATGGACAGAATTCGAGCACTCTGGAAGCCGCTCATACTCTTTTGCGCACGTTATCGTCTAACCCTAGGTTCTCAGGAGCTGT
>JAMYIC010002480.1:9395-30505 GCA_024112705.1 Microcera coccophila | reverse complement strand
TATTTAATTTTATATTTTAATTTCTTTAATTAATGTCTTAAACTTCTTACGTAATTTTATCTTTATTATCTTTTTAAGTATACACAGCCTGTAAATACTCAAGATGCATATATGGTGCAGTCTCACAAGGCCATTTAAGTCGATACCATATTATTGATCGAGAGTCTCAATAGCAGCAAGTCGAGGCGAGGCTCGCCAAAATACAACCAGCATCTTGCACATACATCCCCGAACGAGTTTTGCAAAATGGCCCCGACGCCGGCATCAAATGGCTAGCTACGCAGGGGCTGCTTACCAAGTCCAAAAACCACAAGAAGATGGCCATAACGACGGAGCCACAGTCTCACGGTGCATATATCACCCATGCATTAGAACAAAAATTTGATGTTTTAGTCTCCAAGCCGCTGGTCCTGCCCATACGAGAAGGCGTACTTGACCACCAAGCATTGATGCCAAACGTCAAGGCAATTGCGGACGCCTCAGTTGAGGCTGGTGTCAATACTGCAGTGTTGTGCCTCGGGAGACTACACGCAATTTACGAAAAGAAACTCCGACAGCCTATGTCAATGATGATGGACCGTTTACAGACCCCCATTACGTCTGTACACGTCAAAACTGCCGCTGGTGTGTGGAACCTCCCATCTGAGTTCAGTCAGAGGGAAGACCACCCTTGTAAATATGGTTACGGCATGCTCATGCACGGCGCCTATCACTACATTGATAATCTAGCTCGCCTACTTTTAATGAACAGACGACTCTTTCCGACGGAAGACTTTGTTATCACTCTGCAAGGGTTTACCGCTGGCCCTCGTGACCAGCGGATGCGGATCGGCAACCTTGAACCAAACATTACGGGGTATCGCCGAGAACTTTCTGAACTCCAGCAGGGGCTACCCTACGGTGAGACTGACATCGTTGCGTCCTACGCCCTCAAATTTCGGTCATCCGGTCGTGTGCTTTGTTTAGGGACAATCTCACTTGAGCAAACAACGCCGGGGATGCGCTCCTGGGGCCCGTTCCCAGAAGGTCCATACAATGTCAATGGCAGGCTACATTGTACCGATATCGACGTAAGATTGGGCACGGCTTTCTCGATTGCCGCGAACGTCACGAAACATCCTATCCAAGCTCGTCTCGGTGATACCGATATCCGTGGCGTGAATACCGCAACGGTAGTTACAAGAGCCAACGCTCGACTTGCTCAGACCCAGGGTTTCATTCGTTGGGAGCAATGCGAACGTCCCTACGGCAATTCTTTTTCTTACACCGCAGAAGCTGATATATTCGAGAGGTGGCTCCTCGACAAACCAACCTACAGCGAATTCCAGTCCCACGTTCCCTCATGCGCTCTCCTCAATGGCCTTCTCAAGCTAGCGGCAAATGATTGGCATGGTAACGTCGAGATAGACTTCAATTACCCAGCTCCCGACGGGCCGAAGTTTTCACAGTATGACGACCCGTGGTACGCATACATGGCTGATAAAGTCGCGTTCTCTTCTGAGCATTAATCACGCTGAACACTGCTGGTATCGTAGGATCTTGGTGGGTTTGAGGTGACTGGCGATCACTCAAGAGGCTATTGAGTCAAGGAGAACATTCCTTGAGAACCCCGACTTTATAGGAAGTAAGCTTCTCTTCGGTATATACGGCAAGACGCAATTGAGGCCAGCATGATATGCAATAGTCTAGTAATAATCGAGATGGCCAGAGTCCATAGTTTATACTAGCAGTAAACTGTCATGTGCGTGCAAGAGAATTAGATGCTTGGGAACATCTTGCTTAACTTGCTAGAGCTGTTAAAAAAAGAATATAATGAAAAAGATGCCACTTTCTTGAGGTGCTGTGGTTGTGGTCCCGCTCGTGTCTGCAGGGAGACAGTTTCCGAAGATGACGGAAGAGAAGCTATTAAATACATGTATCATTCAATCATACTCTAACATTTCTAATAATCTTCATCAAAAGCCAAGCCAAAATTCGGTACACAACGACACAGGCCACCATTCCTAAAATACTGACGAACCCGTCTTCGTCGAATTTGTAGAGCTTCAGTGCCTCGTCACCTGTGGCGATCGGACAAGACCCGTTATCAAGGTTGCACTTGAAAGATTGTCCTCGCAGTGAGTAGTATGCCACACCGCGCACTTGATATCGTATTGGTGACAACCAATTTAGTGCTTCGAATAACGGCGGCATGTTAAGCGAGAGGACTCCAGCCATGCTGTTTGCCAGGGCAAGAAACACGCCCATGAGGTTGATGGCAAAACCCGTGTGCGAAAAGATGGTGTTAAACATAATGCCTAAACTCTCGCCACAAGATAATCCACTGAAGCAAGCCAAGGTCGCGACAAAGTAGCTGGCCGCTGTGTGCGGGAGACCAACTAGGAAAGTGGTGAGAATCCCGAAGAAGAAAGAATTAATCATCTCAAAGGGGAGCTCAACCAGAGTGTAGGAGACCAGAAAAGAGTCAACGCCGTATGCACCGTCTTGGATTTCTCGGTACGCAACGTCTCGCTCATCAGGATAGATGGCCGCGTTGGTAAGCATGCCAATAACGTAAAACCCACCCAGTTGCTGAAAGAAGCCGAAACGGTTTTGTATGGATGAATAATCGTCTCCAACTTGGGCGAAGAAAATGGCGAAGATGATGGCGACGCCGCTCGATTGCATGATGCGAGAGAGGACGAGCTGCGGTTGTCGACAAGTATTGATCACAGCTCGACGGGTTAGTAGCAGCACGAGAGCTGCGGATGTTGCCAAGAAGTTCTTGGAAGTTGCCGTCTTGACTGGGTTCGCCTGAACTTCAACGGCTTCACTTTCGACGAGTTGGGACGTGACTGATCGCTCCCGCCAAAGCTCCATCAGTCTTTGCACCCGCTCGCGACTCTTCTCTCCTTCTAAATCTTGCCGGTAAAGGTCTGTGACCACGTCCAAGGCAAAATCTGCAGGGTTTGTCTCTGAAGGACAGTGATAACCGTGTTTTCCGAGATACTCTGTCATATCTTTCGCCGGTCCAGAGTAGACAGGCGAGCCTCCCTGAGACAAGAGCAAGACATTCCCGAAATAAGGGAACAGGTCCGAACGGGGTTGATGGATGGCCATGATTATGGTTCGGCCCTCTTGGGCCAAGTCTCGCAGAACTTGGACGATGGAATTGGCTGTGAATGCATCAAGCCCGGATGTGGGCTCGTCGACGAGGAGGACTCGAGGGTCTGTCAGGATCTGAACGGCGAGTGAAACCCGGCGCTTCTCTCCTCCCGAGATACCTCTGAACGAGTCATCCCCAATGAGGGTGTCAGCGCACTTTTTCAGTCCCATCTTCAGCAGGACTTCTTCGGCACGTTGGTGCCGGTCTTTGATGCTCATAGACTGGGGTAGTCGCAGCGCAGCTGCATAATGTAGTGTTTCTCGCACAGTCATTGCGGGAAACAAAAGTTCACCGTCTTGATGAACATAGGAGCAGACGGGCTTCGTATCAAGACCGGAAGTCTTGATGCCACTATATTTGATCGTTCCCAACTGACGGTATTTTGTGCGAATAGAGTCATGATGTCTCGACGCTATGGCGTTTAAGAGTGAAGACTTTCCACTTCCAGAGGGACCAAGGATAACGTTGAGTACGCCTGGTTCAAATTTCGCGTCAATAGGATTCAAAATGGTTTTGGTGATGGGGCCCGTCCGGATTGTCCGAAGAGTCTTGATACTCAACTTGAGCGCAAACTGCTGTAATTCGACGGTAACAGATGGCACCTGAGCGATGGGTTGCTGCCGTGCCAGATCTATGCTCGTAGAGACTTCACTCGGTGGTTCCGGAGCCCGAGCATTTGCGATCGAGGTTGGTTTCAGAAAGTGAAGACCAGCAATGGAGAATACCAGAAAGAAGGCAGCGAATCCTGCCATGCAGGCTATCGCGCGGCCAGTCCAGTGCTGTGGGAAAGCTAGTGATTCGATCACAAAGTCGCCACTATACTGAGTGCATCGAGGATCGGCCTGATCTGTGGAAAAGGGGCAGTCGTAAAAGTTTCCTTGAAATTCGTTGCCGATATAAGCGCTAAAAGTATAAAACTAAGGACTGTCAGACTTGTACAAGACAAAACATTCGACGAAGATACCGTGTAAGTGATCCACCGCGTCCAGCGCACATAGACCGGGATAGTGGCCACCTGGATAATCATGCCCGAAGCAATGCTTTGCAGAGTATATATCAGACTCGCGATGAGGCTGGCGCTGGCAAAGTTCCTACTGATGACTACGCATGCTGTTGCGCAGAGCACGGCGATGTAGTGGTTGAGTATTGTAATAGCGAGGAAGATGAAGAACTTGCTGGCTCCGCCACCCAGACCGGACATGAAATAGACGAGAGTAGAGAATAGAAAAGGGACAGGCAGATCTTCCGTGAAAAGCCTGGCGAGTCGTCGAGAAAGGATGAAGGGAACCGGGCTGGCGCAATGTTCTAACGCATCGCGGTCAAAGACTGGCATGTCGAGAGTCATGCGATACGTTTCGAAGATGAGTATCAGATAGCCTTGCAGACTAGCAGCCACATACAGACACCCTTGACGTGACCTGATGCCAGCCTGATCACGGCCGACGCCGTAGAACATGTAGCCCACTGCCAAGCCCATCAGGATCGCCTCAGTAATGGAGGCCGTCATTCCCAGGGGGTCGCGATAAGTGACTTTGACGGTTCGTTTGGTCAGAACACGCAACTGCTGGATGCGACCGGTATGGCTTCTCCCTTCGGCCAGCACTGGCATCGAGTAGATCGGGTATTCGGTGCCAGGCAAGGGCGGGAAACAGCGCTGGCTTTCTTCGTTCCAAGCTAACTTGAGCTTGTTGACGCGAGCTCGGCTTTCGACCTCGAGGTGAGACGCACGATAGTCGATAGCGACGGTGTCAATAATAAAGTCAGCAGGGTTGATATAAGGCGGCTTTTCAAATCCGCTCCTCTCAAACCACGGGAGTGCGTCCGAGACGGGCCCCGAATACACGAGACCTCCATCAGCCAACACGAGGACATTGTCAAACAAAGACCAGATCTCCGGCCGAGGCTGATGAATGGTCATGACCACGATCCTGTTTCTCTGAGATATTTCGCGAAGGGTAGCAACCAGTTGGAAAGCACTCGCAGCGTCAAGGCCGGTCGTGGGCTCATCCAAACACAACAAGGACGGATCCGAGAGCAGCTGAACTCCAACACTCACGCGACGCTTCTCTCCGCCGGAACATCCCCGATTTTGATGGCTCCCTATCCGAGTATCGGCGCATTTTTGCAAGCCCAGCTCGACAATGACGTCCTCAACTATGGTATGGCGTTCTTGGGTCGTTATCCGTGGAAGACGCAGGTCAGCGGCATATCGCAAAGTCTCCCTTACGGTGAGGGTTGGAAGGAGAATGTCGTGCTGGGTGACATAGGCATGCTTGATGCCCTCGAGTCCGGGCCTACCGTTGAACAAGGCGGTACCTTGGTTGATTCGTGCCCGGCCGGTCAATCTATCCGAGAGTGCATCCAGGAGAGTTGTCTTACCCGAGCCACTAGCCCCGATGATTGCTGTAAGTGACGGTTTCAGATCTGCCGATATTGAAGAAAGCAGCTCCTTGGATTGCTGACGTGCGAACTTGGAGGCGATCCTGTTCAGACTCGGAATGTGTCTGGAACAAAAGTCCCCTGTAGTGAGTCCAACGCCAAGCTGACGAACCTGTACCGCGATAGGCTCAGCACGATCCGAGGGCAAATTCGTAGTGGAGCTAGTGAAAGCTGGCTTTTGTCGACTCTCAGCAAGAGAGAAAGATGGGTTGATGTAGGTTTGGCGCGTAGTATCGAGAATCTTCTCTCTGGCACTCGGCGCCATTGTGAAGTTCTTGTCAACACGGAAGACGAATTTGATCAGAGACAGTGGGTATATTACCAATTCTACCAGGATAAGGAGAGGCTGAGCAGGTGTGCCGCCAGTCGTAGCTAAGCGTCATCACTTTACGCCAAGCATCGCCTCGATACGCCAAGCGTGGCTAACAAACCGATAGCCTGGAGATAGCGCGCGCACCACGTACGCCGGTGGACCGAGAGGGTTCTCTTTTTAAATCCGTTATCGAGGCCACGGCGCATTCTACACGTGTACGCACCTATGAGGCGCCTTTGCCTGCTTCAGCCCTAACCCGGAGACTTAAACATCCCAGCAATCCAGCTGCTGACTTGCAAAGGTAGACCAGCCATAGGCTTACGTCCAACACACATGACTGTCAGAGGATGCCGTCCGTTGCGTGTGGCGTTATTGTTGTAGCTGGGGCTGCACTAATTTCTATCAAGGGTCGAGGTCACGGAACGACTCGCTACGGGTGGTCAGACGAGACGATCTGGGCTGTCGGGTACGGGGTCTCCATCAAGACAACCCTTACCTATCCGGGCACCTAGATCCGGCTACATGGACCCTACGGGTATTGTCTGCCTCTACGGATTACAGAACACCCCTTTCTGTACCCGTATGTGGTTGTACTCAATCAAATACGTCAATGTGCACCCACATGCGACGTGGCGGTAACCTCAATAGTTTGTACTCATTTAAATGTCTCAATGTGGGTCACATGGGAATCGATTAATCGGGCTTATCTGAGAGATCTACGATCGCCAAGAGCACACCTTTCCGGATCTGTCTGCGGATCGTGGACGTGTTAGGACACGCATTCTTAGCCGCCCTGGAGACAAAAAGACCCGAGGGTTAGCCTGAAAGGAGAGGGTGTAAAAACGCCGAAGCTCAAGCACCTAAGAGTATCGGTCTTCCCGTTGAGCTTTGGGCCGGCGCATTTCCTGAATTCAACCATGGCTCCGAACAGAGAGGCTTGGCCTGTTTCGACTTCGACAACTGCCGTCACTACCGGTAGACGGAGGAAGCGCTCTCGGGGCGAAGTTCCAAATCTCCAGGCCAAGAATCTCGCGCCGTCCGGCTCTCCTAATACCTGGGGCCGCACAGGCATTGAAAGGTCCTGGCTGGGCTCTTTGGTTGCAGCATCGCCTTGCTTCCTCGCACCACTAACGTCGATTTCCGTATTCATTACACTCGCTCAATACGACGGTTCATTCTCCCTATTCGGAGAGGCGGTTGCCAAAGAAGGGTTTTGGAACGTATGCTTCAAGTATGGGCCGCAAATCACCCTCAAGGGGGTATCGGCCATAGCGTGCTGGCTTGCGTTGCAGGCTGTGCTCTTTCGATATCTGCCAGGTGAGAAACAGGTCGGCCAGTACACTCCAGCTGGACATCTTCTCTCGTACCGGATGAATGGTCTCTATGCGTGGATCCTCACTCACGTTCTGTACTTTGGGCTCAGTTGCTTCGGGATGTTGGATCCAGGATTCATTCCTCGGAATTGGAGCTGCTTGATTGGAGCCTTGAACTTGGCTGGCATCCTCATCTCAGCCTTTGCCTTTATCAAGGCTCACCTCATGCCTACTCATCCAGAGGACAGAAAGTTCAGTGGTACGTTATCTGTACACCTGCAAGTTGCTGTCCAATTGCTTCCGCGGAGCTAACGATCAATTCTCCAGCATCTTGGCTATATGACTTTTACATGGGTATCGAGCTGAATCCAAGGCTCGGCGACAACTTCGACCTAAAGCTTTTCAGCAATGGTAGGCCAGGCATGGTTGCCTGGACATTGATGTGAGGATAGACTCCCCTTATCACGAGCGTTATTGACAGGGCATACTTTCATAGCGACATCTCCAATATGGCGTATCAGTACCAGACCCAGCATTACGTGGAGCCTTCCTTGATTCTCATCACGATACTCCAAACTCTCTATGTGGTGGACTTTTTTGTCAATGAATCCTGGTATTTACGGACCATCGACATTGCCCACGACCACTATGGATTCTACCTCGCATGGGGTTGCTTCTGCTTCTTGCCGACAACGTATACCATACAAGGGCAATATCTTGGCTTATACCCAAAATCGGCTTCAAATGCTTACTTGGCTCTCTTCTTTGCCATTGGCCTCGCGGGTTATTTGCTGTTTCGATCAGCCAACAATCAAAAAGATAAGGTCCGTCGTTCTGGCGGACGATGTCTCATCTGGGGCAAACCCGCAAAGTACATAGTGGCCTCGTACAAGACCTCGGACGGCAAAGAGCATGAGAGCTTGCTTCTATGCTGTGGTTGGTGGGGGTGGTCACGACATGCCAACTACGTAGGTGATTTGCTTCTCAGCTATAGCACGTGTGCGCTGGTGGGTAGCACACTGGTCGTGGTATGGATCTATGCCATCTGGATGACGATGCTGCTGGTCCATCGATGTATACGCGACGAGAAGCGGTGTTCAGACAAGTACGGCCTTGCATGGGAAGAGTATCGGGGACGCGTTCCATGGCGATTCGTTCGGGGAATTTGGTAGGCAACAAGCGGCGGAAAGTGGCAAGCCATAGAGGTACCGGACACGTTTTGCACAAAGCGGGAGGGAGGGAGGGTGAGATGCCAGACAGGGGTCGCAGAGAACTTGAACGTTGTGGCGCAAGTCGGCCTACATACTACTTGTGATAGACTACGTATTAGCGCAAGACATGTCCAATCAAACCCCACCGACTGTCTTTGATTCGACGCAGACCGCCTCTTTAATGCATTCCTCGTATCTGTATGTCTCAGGCTAGTCACCAATTTGCTCTTGGCTGGCGATTGGGACCTCGTCGCGGCTATGGGTGCCGATTCGACCCACTGATAAGGGATGCTCACTCGTAAATGTGTCCACTGTTACTCCGTACACAGCGTATCAATATCTCCCGTCGAGCTTGGCGATAATTGAAGTAGCTGGGATACAAACAGCATTGATTTGCCGTGACCCCAGTCATGGGGCCACCTGGGGTGGTTACGCGCTTGAAGCGATTGGGGAAGGGCAACCCAACAAATCCGTTCTTCGACTACCGACGCCCTTGCATATAACTAGCCGGAAATAAGAGACATGTTTCCCTTCCTAAAGCCTGTTCTTTGAAAAGATTTGTCGTAGTAGATTACCATAGCAGTTTTCACCTGACAGGTCTTGTTACGTTTCGTTTTGCCCCGGGCTACTCGATCATATCTCTCTTCATGGATCGCCACACTCAAGCCGTGCAAGACATTGCAATCACGGTCCGCAAGTACTACAAACTCAATCAGCCCTACCGAGTGTATCATGGCTCTTCCAAAAGCACTCGGCCTCGCCATGGGTCCCATCAGAACATCGTTGACATCAGCATGCTGACGAGCGTCTTTTCAATCGATACTGAAAGGCGAACTTGTCTTGTGGAACCCAACGTCCCCATGGATCGTCTCATCGAAGCGACCATGCCGTACGGTCTTGTGCCCCCCGTCGTAATGGAATTCCCTGGCATCACGGCAGGAGGGGGTTTCTCGGGAACCTCCGGAGAGAGCAGCTCATTCCGTCACGGATTTTTCAATGAGACGATTAACTGGATTGAGATGATAATCGGGAATGGCGAGATTGTCAAGGCGTCACATGAAGAACGAGCAGACCTCTTCCATGGGGCTGCTGGAGCTGCGGGGACCCTTGGTATCATAACCCTGATGGAGTTGCGTCTCGTCGAAGCACAACGATTTGTGAAGACGACGTACCTCAAAGTCAACAACATCGCCGACACCATCGCAGAGATCAAAGAGGATATTGAGAAACCTCATATCGACTACATTGATGGCATCCTCTACTCGAAAGAGCACGGTGTCGTCATCACCGGCGAGTTGTGCAATGCCAAACCCGCCGAATATCCCGTGCAAACCTTCAGCCATGCAAGCGACCCGTGGTTCTATCTTCATGTACAAGACAAAACAAAGCATGCCGCTACGGGGTCAACTGTCACAGAGTACGTCCCACTCGCCGATTATCTTTTCCGCTACGACCGCGCCGGCTTCTGGGTTGGTCGACAAGGCTACACCTATTTCAAGGTGGTCCCTTTCAACAAGTTCTTTCGCTGGTTACTCGACGACTATTCTCACACTCGGACTCTATACCATGCTCTACATGCAAGCCGCATCTCTTCGCAGTTCGTCGTTCAAGACCTCGGGCTGCCGTATGATACTGCCGAAGCATTCATCGACTGGGTTGACGGCGAATTGGGTATCTGGCCACTCTGGTTGTGTCCGCTGAAAGGATGTCCAATGCCGACTTTTCACCCCGTCACTCAGAAGAACAGCATGCAGCCGAGAGAGTGCATGGAGAAACCAGAGTCCAGCACCAATCACATGTCTCAACCGATGCTCAACATTGGTGTTTGGGGCTGGGGCCCTGCAAAGTACGCGGACTTTATTTCCAAGAACCGCGGTCTGGAAAAGAGGCTGAGGGAACTTGGTGGTCGCAAGTGGCTCTACGCACACACTTACTACTCGGAGGATGAGTTTTGGAACATGTATGATCATTCATGGTACCAAACATTGAGGGCAAAATACTCGGCCACCACACTGCCTACCGTGTATGACAAGGTAAAGGTTGACATTGAGGCAAAATGGAAGAACCGGCAGCAATGGGGTGCGTCTTGGCTGAGCACATGGCCGATTGGAGGGTTGTATGGGATGTATCTGGCTGCAATGTCCGGCGATATTGGTTTGCACCGTCGCGCACAATGGAGATATAAGAGTGAGTAGCCTGTTGTAGAGAGCGAATGGTGCTACGGGGTTATATTAGCGGTCTGGATAATATTGCCTACTTCAACGAACTATTCGATTTATGGCCAGCACATGTTCTCAGTTGCATCTTCGTGCGTTGCGGGCTGAGGGAATCCCAAACACATGGTCCAGGAATACCTACTTATTCAAGCCTACACGGATGTCCTTGTTGGCGCTCATTGGAGTAAACGGCATAGTCACTAGTGCTCTTTTCACACATCGATTTTGTTGTCATAAAATTCTTGAGGTCCCCCGTCAAGATCTAAGACGCTGACTGAGTGACATACGGCGGCCTCCGTTTGCTCCGTCTCCACCATTCAAAATGGAGTTGTCTCCGTTTTAAATTGATAAGTTTATCACGCCCGGAAAAAACTAATCTCCGAGAGTACGCTAAGCCGTTTTACCTCCGTAAGTTAGCCGGCCGCCCTCGGAGAAACTACGTGAAGCGAGAACACTTTAGTAAGCAAACGCTAACCCAAATACCCTATAACCCTCGGTGAAACTTCTCTCCCGTCATGGAAAACTCCGTCTCCCCTGCGCCGCCTGCAGTCATCAACTTCCACACTTCCCCTAACGGTCTTCTTCTGCATCCCCCAGGTGTTGATCGACGCCAAAACCATACTTTATCAGCAATGCCAAAGGCTGCTTGTGACTCGTGTAGACAACGGAAGATCAAGGTACGGCTAGCCTCAACCCGCATGCTGCGGCCTCGAGAAGCCGTGTTGATTCTCAATCCATGTAGTGTGACCAGTCTTTGCCGATATGCTCTCCGTGTCGCGTATCTGACCTCCTGTGCACATACTGCATGTCCCGCCGGAAACGAGGTCCCAAGCCTAAAAATCGATCAATTGAAGTTGCAACGCCCGGGGATGGAGCTGGGCTTCCCGTATCTCAGGACGTTGAGCCGCAAGGCATCCCAAATTCTCTACCCAATGATACTCCCATCCCCGACCTCAGCCCGGAGACGCACTCAGGAGGCATTTTCAATCCGAGTCCGCTCACTGTCTGCCACCGTGATCTTCTTCTATACTGGGCAAGGGAGGGATACACGCCCGAACAGTCAGTCGAGCGTTGTATCGACCTCTACATGCAATATGTGTTCCCTCTAATGCCAATTGTCAGCGAATCTACTCTTCGCTCCCAGGCATCGCTGGAGCACCCTTCTTTCATCAATGAGATACCATCGCCCCTTTCGGCTGTGATGCCCGATACGATTGCTGCGATCCGAACTTACTCTTTGACTGCATCCCTCTGCGCCATCGTCGCGCACGTCAGACCCTGCGAGATATATCCCGAAGATGACACCATTGGCTCCTTGTTTTTAGCTTCATCTCAGGCAATGCTTCATCCCTATATCGGATACGACATCTCGAATCCAACCTCGGCTTCACTTGTGATCCGCATCTTCCAGGCATCCTGCCATCAAATGATGGGCAATTCTTATCTGGCATGGCACACTATGGACGAGGCTATCCGCTTGGCGCAGCAGATGGGTCTCCACGACGAGCACTCCTACGACGGCCTAGATCCTATCGAGGCGAAGTTACGCCGCAACGCATTTTGGTTTCTGTATTCGGCAGATCGGTTGAACTCTGTGCTACACGGGAGAAAACGAGCTCTCGGGGAGTTTCATCTGCCAGGCTCCCTTACCACTGTGTTCAGTCCGGAAGGCTGTCCTCCGCTGCTCGACCTAAGCCGGCCCGAGAATCACGGTCCATTTGAAGAAAGCCTGATGATGGGTTTCCAAAGACACCACGATGTGTGGAGACTTGGATTCAGCGTTCTCTTTGATTTGGATCTATTTCTGGCTGTGCGTTCCCGGACCTCTGGAGACACGCGGCTCGATGACGCGCAAATGAGAAGTCTGACAGAATTGTACCTGGATTTTTCAAGCGTCCTCGATGACTTACCGCAGTTTCTTCAGTCACCAGCGATAATTTGTAGTACCGACGGTGAGCGCGAGAAGCATCATCGACGGGCTTTTTGGATCCAGAGGGCAAACATCGTACTCTCCTATCATTATCTTCGCATGTCAATTCTGAACCGCTTCCTATCCGCAAACCTACCAGGTGTGCTTGGATTGAGCGACGACGAAACCGCGATAGGCCTGAGAAAGATCGAAATCGCTCATGAACTATTGATCCTGGTCGCAAGCGTGCCTCTTGACGCGCTCAAAGCCAACGGAGAGCCATTTGTAGGTCCTCCAAACTCCCACAGGGGCTACAAAGCGAGACGTCTTTTACTGACGATCCGAATGGCCTCCAGGCCGAAAAGCTCCGCTACATCTGCGCTACCCTTCTTGAAGTGATGCAGAGACATGAGTCGGCCCAGCTTCTGAAACGGGCTAAGAAACACTTTACCGCCTTGCTGGATTATCTGTCGAAACTTGATTCGCGGGTGTCGGATAAGTGGACGCAGCAATATCGGTAACTTGGAACAAGAAGGGGACTTATGGTTCCAGCATGTTCCGCCCACATGCCGTCGGCTGCGAATGTTTCTCGGCGATGTTGAAATACTCCGGGATATTCCCTCTTTGGGCAGGCCGAGCTAAGATGTTTAGCATAGAGCCTTGGGTCCACACCCTACGCCCAAGATCATCATGATGTCGCCCTTCAAAAGAGCTATCAATTTTGAGGGATAAACTTGGCGTGTACTTCCGGCCGTCTGTTAGCTAGATTTACTCCGGGCACATCTGACTTGTCAAGGTGCGTGGGCCTGACATCCACAACAAGTCACTCGTACTCGAAGCCGTGTTAAGCTGTTCCATCGCCCAAATTAGTTGCTGCAGGATCCCTCAAGTTTCTCCGAGATCGTTTGTCTAGAATTACTCCGAGCCATGTTGCCCCCAGCCATATCCCGCAGTTTGTTCTCCGGGTTTTGTTGAATAAGCACTTGCGTTGCCCAACTCTATAAATGTATATATATATCGATCCATGACATGCAATTCTAAGTCACCTTTACATCCTCCTAAGCTCTGTTGATTTCGTTAAAAAAGGATTGAAATCGTTTGTTATCAATGTCTGCCAAGATCCGAGTCGCCGTCGCAGGCGCGTCCGGTATGACCGGCTCCTCTGTCGTGAACGCACTGCTGGAAAATCCCGAGAAGTTTGTACGTTGTATGCCTGGACGGTTGTCCGAGGAGGCGCTGTCCTCTCCCCCTTTCCCACCATTTCCTTTTGCATCCTCCTCCTTGTCTTATGCATGCATCGTTGGGCTATTGACATTCTCATAGCAAGTGACGGCTTTGGCAAGGCCGATGTCCTCAGGGAAGCGCGAATATGTCGAGTTTGCGGGGCGTGGAGTGGTTATCAAACCCGTCGAGCTTGAGGCGTCATCAAACGCCTTGGTTCAAGCGCTTTCCGGCATGGACGTTGTCATCTCCTGTATGACATTGAACCAGCTTCGAGAGGAGATGGCTCTCATTGCTGCAGCAGATGCGGCCAAGGTAGGTCGCTATGTGCCGAGCTGGTTCGGCCCCTGCTGCCCATCCCGAGGTGTCATGCTGGCCAGAGAAATGGTGAGACAGAACCAACCCTTCAAATCGTCCCTGAAAGTAACCTGGAAATCAACGTTGGCTGACTATAATTTCGAACCACAGAAAGAGGGCATACTGGATCATATCAAGACCTTGTACCTTCCATACACCGCTATTGATGTTGGCTGGTGGTATCAGCTGTCCCTGCCAGCCTTACCTTCGGGAAAGATGAAGATCAAGGCGGAATATTCTACCACAAAGATTATCGGTGACGGCAATACGCCCTGGGCGCTTACAGATAATCGCGACATCGGGAAATTTGTTGCGAGAATTATTGCTGACCCGAGGACGATGAACAAGACCGTGTTCGGATATGGCGAGGTTCATACGCAGAATGAGTTGTGGGAGACTCTTGAAGAAGTCAGCGGAGAGTCCATTCCACGGGAATACGTAAGTGCCGTCTTGCCGCTCCAAAGATGACCAGCCAGAGATCTCCCTCGCAGCACCCATAGACTGATTGAGGTTCAACAGGTGTCCAAAGAGGAGTTGCTCAAGACTATCACCGATGGTCAGGTAGCAATGGACAAGCAACATCCGGATCCAGGGGTCATGTTAAGTCTGGGCATGGCGCAGTACAAAAACCTTTTGGGAATTCGGGGGGACAATACCCCGGAGCATGCAAGATACCTAGGATATCTCGACGCGAAGGAGCTTTACCCCGATCTGTTGCCTACGCCTTTCAAGAGATATGTCGAGGACGCGTTTTGTGGTAGAGTAGCTACTGTTTACTCTTGATCCAGTGCTGCCATCTTGATAGTATAACCACGGTCAACGACATCCATGATATGCTCGGCGCAGGTTGCTTATAGAAGTATTCGCAGATCTCTAGATATGAAACGGCAAATGCCCAACTACATCCTACATCAGACGCTTAGGCCTGTGTATTTCGTTCTTTTAAAAATCTCTCGTTTCGACCGTGACAAAATTGCTGAAGTTCCCGAAGTTGAACGCGTTGATTGCAAATACATCTCAAATTGATTCTCAGCTAAATGCGTAAAATGATAGTGGTTGATTCTTAACCCAGAGTCGGAGAATATGAGCAAACTCTGCTGGCAAACCTTATTGTGACTTTCCATGCTCTTGGTATGCGTAAAGTGACAGTAATCGATTCTTAACATAGAGTCGGAGAACATGAGGAAACTCTGCTGGCAAACCTTATTGTGACTTTCCATGCTCCTAGTCTGCATTCATGCCATTGCTTCCAAGATACGCTGGCTGACTGCCAAAACCTTTTCCTCCTCCAGGCGTCGGGCGACTACTTGAAGGCTGATGGGCATGCCATGCATCATATCGGCATCAACTAAAACAGTTAGCTCAAACTATCCGACACCGCAGTCCAGATGTTTTACTTACATTCTTTGTTGATGGCGTCGCAATCTGGTCCGAGGGATTTAAACTCGGGGTCGATCTTGTCAACGTGCTTATCCACGAACAAGCCCGTTGGAAAGGACACGCATGAGTAGTCGAGAATGTTATACACGCCAGTGTACCCAACTGAAACGAATTAGGAAATCATTTTGAGGTTACGGGGCTGTACGTACCGTGCTTGAATTGCCCGTTCTTGACCGTGTTGAATGGAATTGTTGGCAGCAGGAGAGCGTCGATTCCCGCCTTGTTCCATCGATCAAGATAGCGATTCTGGAAGTCGGTTCTCTCAAGCTGCATGTTCCACATCTCATACGTCCCAAGATCTCTCGCCGTTTCGTAGGCTTGCAACTCCGGCCTCCATGGTTCACCGGTGCGCTCCAATTCCTTTTTGATGGCAATGCCTCCGTCGGCGATGAACATCCGCGACATCAGACTCAGCCCCTGCTTTTGGTCCGAGGGATCCCAGTCGATTATCTCGTGTCCAGCGACCTTGAGCTTCTCCACGGTTTCCCGCAACGCTCTTACGACGGGGGGCGTCGGCATGACTATTCCGTCGTGCCACATGACGCCAATCTTCAGTTTGGCAGGAAGCTCGACGGACCTCCATGGGATGGGCAGGCAGTGCGGATCTCGAAGCCACGGCTGCCCATCGACGATGGTTTTGCTGTACAGTTCGATATCCCGGAGTGTCCTTGCCAAAGGGCCGTTGACTGGTTTCACAGCTTCCTGACCCGGCATGCCGGATCGAGTGTCTCGGACGGGGAATCTCCCAGCGGAAGGCCGCAGTGCGAAGATTCCTGTGCATGCGGCGGGAATTCTAAGTGATCCTCCTATCGCTTGTCAGAGCTAGCCAAAACGCAGATCCGTCGGGGAGATAGATGTACCTATGTCGGAGCCGACACCCAGGGGGCTTCCCCCCATCACGATGAGAGCCGACTCGCCGCCCGAGCTGCCGCCGCTGGTAGTTTGTCGGTTTCTCGGGTTCAACGTCCTCCCGAAAACATTGTTCACCGTCTCGGCAATCATCATGGCGGTAGGGACATTTGTCTTGACGTACATGACCGCCCCAGCCGCCTCAAGCAATTGGACAATTTTGGAATCGGACTCGGCAGGATGGTCTATGTGTGCGGCAATCCCGACTGTAGAATCGAGGCCCAGGAGATTGAAGTTATCCTTCACAGAGATGGGCAAGCCGTGGAGGGGGCCGACGAGCGTTCCCGTTCGTCGCCGGTGATCGTCCAGAGCCCGGGCCGTGGCGAGGGCGCGATCGAAGCATATCTCCGAGAGACAGTTGGTCTGAACACGTTAATGCGTGAAGCAAGTAATTTGGGGAAGCCACGAGAGGACTCACCAATTGATGAGCCGCAGCAGCTCGCTTGCAAAAGGCTTGCGTCACGGCCTCAGAGCTGAGCTGGCCAGATGCCAGCTTGCCGACCAGCTCCGAGGCCGTGGACCCCGTGATGGCCAACTCTTCGGGCGTAAACCAGCCAGAGGTCTTCGGCCAAGTCGTCACGTCATCCTGAGACTCGTGCGGTAGAAGTTCGGCCGGGACACGCCATGCCTCGGGGATGGAAGCCTTGAGGGCGTCGCGTTTCTTTGCGGCTAGCTCGCTCCAGGTGGGAGCAGCAGTGGGGGTGCTTTTGGAGATGGCCATTCCGGTAGAGCAATATCCGGGACGTGGTGGATGGACGATAAAGGCATAAGCAATCGATTACTAGACTGCCTTCTTTAATAACGCAATGCCGGTCCGAAGATCGGATATTGCCATGCCGAATGCCGGCGGCGTTTGTGCATATTCCTATCTGCATGTCGTCATACAAATTGTATCCCTCATGCAGAGATTCTCGTAACATAGATTCCTTTCCTATCTAGGGAAAGCCTAGAAACTGTTGCATGACCCACAAGCTGACACGATGGGCTGCTTCATTGGGCTCATCAATCAATAGAATAGGATCAGGCGTAAGGATGGGACAAACTCCTGTCACAGTATCCTATCAGGGTTGATGCTGCAGCGTGTGTTCAGCACTCTTCTAAATATAAATTCGTCATATCAGACCGTCAGCCAACCCCCATATTGTCCTTGGTTTTAATGCGCCTCAACACGTAGGATGTATCACTTGCTGACTTGTCAGCCTAGACCCATCCGCCCCCAGTGTTCTTCGCATCTCAATAAGCCCTTTATCAATCTTGAAACACTCGCAGAGCTACAACTAGTTCAATATGCACGAACAATGTCGCGGTATTCACTCGTCGTCGCATTAAGCCCTGCGAGGTACATGGGTGTCGCCACGTGTGTGTAGAATGGCCAGGACGGGGACAATGCCGAAATCAGCCGGCATATCTTGTCCACCGTCAAGTGGACTCTCGAATCCGATGCAACGCCGGCATTGAACCTGGCAAATATTGCAAGAACCACTGCGCATCCGTTCATGTTGGTGCACCGTTCCCAGTCCGAGCCTCCCATCTCGATTTTGAGGAGCTGTTGCATGGTCCGAAAACGAGGACTAGTCGGACCTGTCTCGACACCACCTTTTGCCACACTTACGAAGGCATCAAATGCATCGCCGAACAACCGATAAATGTAAAGAATGTCTCATTCAGAAGTTCCCGATGCCAACCTTCAAATATCAAGCCAGCCGTTCCTCTAGCAATAGACCCCATAGCAGCGAGCCAGATCAATCGCGCAACGATGTCGGTCAGCCCCAGTCACGCTGTTGGCCAATTTCTCAAGCACCGTGAGGCTTCGGCAATGACAATCAAGTAAAGATGTCGCACCATAAGATGGCACTGCCATTCGCCCGAAGGCGCCTTCACACGCTTCAAATAAGGCGAAGGCTATGATGCCCAGAATGGCAAACAGATTGGCGCTTTTTAGAGCTGTGTCAAGTTCCACGATGGCTGCCAGATGGTGGTGCGCCGGATCTACGAATACGGATGTAATTCGTCAGACAATGACTAGGCCTGGGACAATTATCAATACCTGCTATTAGAATATTATTATTATTATTAGATAAACATGATACTAGTCGGACTGCTTCAACGGTCGGATAATCTGCGCCATGGCAGCCACGGCGTCAGTGGATTCGATGTGCCGACAGAACGAAGCTAATCGTAGCAGAAGACTGTGTTTATCGGCATTCGAGGAGTCGACGAAAGAATTTTTGCCTTTGCGCGTCCACGTGTACGTGTTCGTAGTCTCGATCATCTCGCGGGGAGCAGCTTCGCGATCTTCGACCTTGTCAATCTCCTCTGTCCAGATCACTCGCTGTGGGTAGCCCCCGCAAGCCAAGCCCGCCTGCACGCATGGCAAGCATCGTGGTCGGTCAAGGTCACATTTTTTCTCCCCTCGCTTTGCAATCTCGACAGTCTCAGTCCCCACGAATTCCCGCGAGGCTTTCCTCGTTGCTTTGGGGCGTTCATGGCCACGGCGACCAAGTTTAGAGTTTGGTGTTTTTGTAGATCGGTTACTGGATGAGGAAGGAAAATAAGCCGTGAGAATGAGGCTTACCGGGGTAATCGTATGACAAGTTCGGGATCAAGATCACATCCTTGACGACTCCACAGATGAGTTAGTCGGCTCACATCCCCGCCGATATCAGAGGGAAGGGTTACTCGCCTGGTATGGATACTTGACCATGCTGGAATAGGCATCCAAAGTATCGTCTTTGCTTTGGTTTTTTTCTGATGGGCTTAGAGGCAAGAAATGTGTCCCGGTTTTTGTGTCAACCACGATGCAAGCTGTGATGTCCGGAATGACTCGGAGTCGCGTCGATTAGAGAGATACACCAAGGTACTTTATCCATGGCCCATCTAGCGCGCATTCAGTTAGTCGTCGCCTGTATCCACTATCGAAATTGACTCCAATGTGTCTCTCCACCATCAGGATGAAAAAGGATCGGCGCTGTGACACGTTCATAAATATTTCGCTTATCCCCTCAAACTCACAACATCTCCCCGCCTGCGCGACAGCGCATCTCATCCCTACCTATTCTTACCGCTTGCCAGAAGATGTGACGCGTCAACAATGGCAGTCTCTAGGATTCGGGAATATTTTCACGTCAATTACCAGCCAGGGGAGCGGAGGCTGGTGCAGAAGATTGACTTTTTCATCTTGACGTTTTGCTGCCTCAGCTACTTTGTCAACTACGTATGTCGCCAGCCTTGTACTACTACTAAAAACACACGAGTCTCGCTCACAGGACCCAGCTGGATCGCTCCAATCTTGCCAATGCCTACGTTTCTGGCATGAGAGATGACCTGGGATTTGTTGGAGACCAATTGAACGAGATTAATACCTGCTTCACCGTCGGGTCGGTAACCACAACACTCTGCATGGCATTTTTTTTTGGTTGAGATGCTAATTTTTTGGAGCCAGTTACATCCTGGGCCAGATTCCCTCAAACCTCTCTCTTCACTATGTCAAGCCGCGGATCTTTTTCCCCACGATGATGATCTTGTGGGGAGGATTGACCATGGTTACGGCTTCGGTGCATAACCCGCAGTCGATAATGGCCATTCGCTTCTTCCAAGGAATATGCGAGGCATCTACCTTCATCGGAACTCACTACATCCTCGGGGCTTGGTACACGCAGCGCGAACTGGGGAAGCGGAGCGGGATCTTTACCGCCTCTGGCCTTGCCGGAACCATGATCGGCGGGTTTATCCAGACGGGCATTCACAATACTCTGAACAACCGCCACGGGCTCAGCGGGTGGCGATGGCTTTTCATCATCGACGGACTGCTCACTATTCCGATAGCCCTCTATGGCTTCTTCCTCTTCCCAGACACGCCGCGCACGACGACAGCCATCTACCTCACGAAAGCCGAACGCCAGTTAGCCGCATCTCGAGTCCCGCCTGTTGGAGAACGGTCCCCCTTATCGCTAGGCTTTGCCAAGAAGGTCCTGTCTTCGTGGTACTGGTGGGGTTTTGTCGGGCTTTGGATCATCGCCGGCGAGACGGAGTCCTTCAGCAGCAACGCACTTCTCGCACTCTTTCTCCAGAATCATCCCGTCAACAAATACACCGTGTCCCAGATGAACAACTACCCGACCGGAGTTGCTGCCGTCGGCATAGTTTCCACCTTGTTCTGGGCAACATTGACAGACTTCCTTGGGGGGAAGCGCTACTTGGTCAGCTACTGGATCGGTGTGACCGGCATTGCCACATCCATCATGATCCTCGTGGCATCCAAGTACCCGACGAGCCCAACATCTACCTCGGTCACGTTTGGTGCCTATTACTGGGCTGGCTCGGTGTATGCCTGCCAGGCGACGTTCTTTGCCTGGTGCAACGATGCCATGCGCCATGAGGAGGCCATGTTTCGCGGCGTTGTGCTGGCGGGAATGAACTTGGGGAGTAATGCTGTGAATGCGTGGTGGAGCATCGTATTCTACGGCGCGTCTATGGCGCCTTGGTTCGTGGTAAGCGATACATCGGCTCGGCTCTTTATCACGGTACTGACTCTGATGATAGCGGGGAATGTGGGCAATGATTGCTTGCTGCATCGCTTTGATTGCCTGGACCGTTGGTTTGTCGTACTTGGCACACAGAGCCCAGAAACGACGAGT
>JAMYIC010002478.1:0-11611 GCA_024112705.1 Microcera coccophila | reverse complement strand
CCCCCCCCCTCGTCAATGTCTGAGTAAGGGCTAAACATGGAGGTCAACCGCAGTGTCAACTCCAAGTCGGCATTCTTCATACTCAAAGCTGGCGCTAGACACGTTTCGGACGGCGGCAAGATCATCACCATTGCCACAGCCCTTTTGGCCGCCTTTACTGGGCTGTACACATCCTATGCCGGGTCCAAGGCCCCTGTTGAGCATTTCACTCGAGGCGTGGCCAAGGAGCTCCAGGACCGCAAGATCAGCGTCAACGCCGTAGCGCCGGGGCCTATGGATACTCGTAAGTCAGACCGTTCCTCTGAGGACATGCAAGTTGAAAATTTTGTAATCGACACTGACAAAAGGAAGCCTTCTTCTACCCCCAGGAGTCCGATGAGGCCGTGGCCTTTCATAAGAGCCAGGCCATGGGTGGCAGGCTCACAGAGATCCAGGACATTGCGCCCATCATCAGGTTTCTGGTCACCGAGGGCGGCTGGATCACTGGCCAGACGCTGTTTGCCAATGGCGGGTATACCACCCGGTAAATAGCTTCTACCTCATTTGCAGTTGGACAGTTGTTCTAGTAGAGCTCGTCAAGCACATTCCTTGCACGAGTAATCAATCTAAGATCTATATCCCCCTTCGTTCGATCTGATAAGCGGGCTCAGATAGGGACTCGCGGGTCTAGATCGTTTCTTTGGATCCAGGCCCGTCTTGTTCCGATGCCCTTGAGTTGTGGAATAGGCTTCTCCAAGAGGCGAGTAATGTGGCTCAGGGTGGGCCATTGTTGCCGCAGTGAATCACTTCCAAGTATCAGGTGTATGCCGAAATGAGAGGGCCGTCCGATCATCGAAGGTGTACCCTGATGTGCTCAAGTCTCTGATAACGCAATCCTGCAGGCGGTGTGAAAAAGAATTGGCACATCCTGTGGACACTACAAACTAAAGCTTGTATGGTCCGGAGCGTGCCAATCTTCACACACCATTTCCGTTCACCATCCTGCAAAGCTTTGGCATAGCAAAGTAGCCTCGGTTCGCAAACGGCCTTAGGAATCATGGCGGTTAGCACACCTCGAGCTTAATTTGATCAGAACAACAACACAATCGTGACGGCGCGAACCTTGCCTCTCCGCCCACTTGTCCTTGTGTCAGCGAGTCTTACCGGCTCCATCTCTCATGCACCGCTTTGCGCTCTTCCACATTCCTATAAGCAACGATTCTGCATCTCATGGCGCTCGTAAGTTAATCTGTTCTGTCCATGTGGACTTTTTACAGTCACCTCAGAGCTAATCTTCTGATAAATACAGTCGAACACCACTAGAAGAATGGATAACGGAGTTCATGAGTCCCCTCACCTGACTCGTTCCTCAATCACCGACGACTCATCTCATCTGCCGTCGACACAACAGGGCTCGATGCCGTTTGAATTCTCTTCACAACCACCCCTATCCCTGAGATTCTACAGCTACAACCCGTCTTCCCGCTGGTTCGAAGCCGCCCCCGGTCAATCGACACAATACCAAGCGGACGTCGACCGCCTCCGAAAAGCATTGCACAAGGATTGGCAGGACGCCGACTACCTACCAGCTGGCCAGCGTGCATCTAGAAGAGCGATCGGTAAAGATACGTACGAAGCTTTGTTGCGGGTGACTGAAACCGCGAAAGTGCACGGCATCGAGGTACCTGGCTTGTGGGAAGATAGCGGCGCACTGAGACGAGCCTCGGAACGCCTATCCGGACAACGTCGCTCGATCATCAGGACCTGTGAGAGCGCTATTGAGATCATTGAGAACGAGGTGAGCAGGCGATTTGGACGGACGGTGAAGAAGCTTACTGATTGATGCGAGAAGGCCAGTTGTCGGTCGGCTCCTGCAAACATGACATCTCAAGTCACGGGATCGGATCCGCGCACAACGCTCAGGAGACAATCCTTTCCCCCCTCGGTATCCCTGATCGCAGCATCCGCTACTCGACCAAAGGCGTGCTCGAGCATATCCTTCCCCATTTCCCACGCGCCTTTATGTCCGAAGCATCCTCCCGTACTCGATCCTGCTGATCCGCAGCTTGATATGGCGTCAGTAACTGCGGACACCATCATGTCCAGGCTAGAGCCTTTGCCTGGTACGCAATCAGCGTCGCCCACGTTCGCTGAGCCGCCGAACCCTGATGTTTCATCTCATATCACCGATCGTTCCTGTCATGCTTCTCAAAAGCCCCTCTTCGATGAGCCTGGATCCTTGCACTGTCGTACTTCACCAGAAGCGCCATCAACCGAGCTCACTCATGCCAGGACTTCTCTCAACGCGACGCGGCACAAGACTCCGATCCGTAGCCTCAAGCGAACAGCTCCCGACGAGGCCGAATACGGCCGCACTACCTCTAACAAGAAGATTTGTCAGTTACCATCGTCGATTGCAAGCATGATTTACAAGCAGCTGACGGAGCCCTCACTCATGGACGATACCGTGCTCCTCTTCTCCGCCAGCATCCTTGTTGCTTCCAGGCGTACCAAGCTCGTAAAATTACTCGATCCGTTGTAGTTCAATGGTAACGAGGCTACGAAGCTTCCTCAAGAAATTGGTGTAATTACCGCGGGCACAACTTACTACTTCCCGATTCACCATGCCAATAGCAACCACTGGTCCTTGGGCGTTTTTCGCGTCGCTGATGGGCACATATCATTACACGTCTACGATTCCCTCAGAAGCGATGCGCGTCGCTCTCAGATTGAGTCACGATTCAAGTTGTGGCTCAGTTCGCGATATCACGGTTGGACTATCAAAGTCCTTGATGAGGTTCGACTTTTGCCCGACCGCTGACTCTTCTATGACTAATGAGACGTAGGAATGTCCTCAACAGGAGGACGATGTGAGTTGCGGGGTGTTTGTTCTGGCCGTCTTGCGACACTTGGTTGGAGAGAGCCCTGTCCCGTATAATCTCGATGTGTCACAGGAGCGCGAGACTCTGTTGACCATGATCCTCGAATCTGATACGTCTACGCTTACCGCCGCCCAGAGTTCCACTGTTTTTGATCTCCGAGGAATCAAGGCGACCGGAACAAGTAAGGGGCTTGTCGAGGTGATTGACAGGGGGGTCTCGTCGATGAAGCCTGGCCGAGTCGCGCGCTTCCTTGCTAAACTCGACCTTGAGACTCTGAAGCTGCGACTGGATGCCGCTCGAGATCGGCTCCCGAAAGCGATCCAACGTCGAAGTCAGGCAGAAACAGCGTTTCAATGTGCACAAACCGAAGCCAGTCAGTTCGCAGCTCTTACAGCTCAAACTCTCACCGGAGCAATCAACGCGGTACGAACCGAACTTGGCCTCACCGAAACTCTCAATGACGTTCGACAGGACAGTGATTGTACGGTGCCCCGTGACCCGACCCTCTCCATTCGCCAGTCTGCCAACAACACCATGATGGCTCTGCTAGAAAACATTCAGCAGAACACCCTGGCTGGTGCAGAGGCAGTGCGCACTTTCTTTCACGATCAACAACTCACCAATGATAAGCAAGTGAAAACTGCTCTAGACAAGCTGAATGAAGCAGCGGAGGCAGTTGAGGAGGCCGAAACGGAGGTCAAACGATTGGAGCGTGTGGCGAAGGCGAAGGAAGCGTTGGCAGAAATTGAGTTGGAGGACTTGCAGGAAGCTTTGAAAAAGGGCGACCACTGAAACCAAGGACCCTTGCTCCATGTGCTATGTTCAAGCAGCGACGGACGGAGTCAGATCGTCTCCTTTTGCCGACTTAGATGATGGATGGGCTACTTCTTCTATAACCTTGCTATACCTCAATTAAGTGGTAGCTAAGTCAGGTCTGGTGTGCGTTTCAATTTCTACTGATTTCGCTTCGATGCCGGTTTAGAAAGGTGTTCCTGTCACAACAATAAAAGGCCTCTTTGGGAGTCATAAAACCTCTAATACTAGGGCTTGTTGGTCTTGGGGCTCTTTATACTCTTCTCTTGTAGGCGGTTGAAGCTGAGGAGAAACATGTTTATCAAAATTACTGATACGGAATTCCTCAAATTCAGAACTGAGAGCTTTCCCATCAACTTACCAGGGTAACAGAACGATATTTTATCCGAGGCAGGCCGTAAAGACGATGTAGCTTTTAGTCGTATTTAGTAAGGGAATAACAGAAACGTTTCGATGTTAAGAGTGAGAAAATAAGGGTCTGGTGATTTTCTAGTGCAGGTCTTGGATCATAGAAACTGTACTGTCTTGAGTAGACTGAGGAGGTGTTGAACGTCCTTGCTAGGAGCTGTTTATACTCACAGCTCCGTGGGGAACGCAAAGCCCAGTTCGCCGCGAAAAGGCGGTATGGTTGTGTTAGAGCAGCAAGCACACAGGCCTTGGATCATCGTCCATGTCGATGTTTTCGGTTGTTTACTGCCAGGTCTTGCAAGAAATGTCGACAGGTATTGAATGCATAGGCTTACCGATGAGTCCATTCGTTCTTTTGATCCCTAGGCCAGTCTTATCCCTTGGAATGTGCAAAAAGCGCAACTACCGGCAAGTCGCAGGCACGCATTTAACCCAACAAAATCACACCAAAGATCGACATCATCCTGCTTATTTCACGGTATGGTAGAAGTTCCAGTCATGGTACGTGCTACATAGAACTCATCATATCCGCAGTAGTCGTATGATCTTTACCTCCACCTTTCGTGTTTGCCAACGTATCCTGCGGAGATATGTGGCTGGTACTACTTATGCTCTTCGCATGTTTCCAGGCTTAGCTGTCTCGGTTTGTAAGACAGTCGATTTGAGGTCTAAACTCCCCTGTTCTTGGTCGTCACGACAAAGATTCTCCGTTCGGGAAGATTCGTTAGAGTCGGGCTGACTGAAAGCAAGGTATTCTAGAGCGGCGAGGATTTCCATTTGCGAACATGTTTCAGAGCCAGGTTGGCTGAGCGGGGATATGGAGGCTTATGTTGATCACTCATTGACTTGCGAGCACGAATGCTGCAACTAATTTATCGGAAGGATCCGTTCGGTAAGTTATGGTTAGAGTCACAAAAAGCCATCGAATCTACTCGCTTCCAAACTTCAGATAAGCGTCTGAGACATGTCATAGCGTAAGGGGCACAATCTCTCATACATTCGTACTTGTTCATATTACTCGTTCTGAGACTATTAACGAATGTCGTTATTTAATAGGTTCGGTTGCAGATACAGGTCCCCTTGTGATGAGTAAGACATAGTTCTGTACTAAAATCCACTCACATTCCCTTCTCCACAACATGTGAGCTTCGAGTAAGCTACAAAAGCGTATATTAGAGTGGGAGGCTTGAGAGTACCTACCATAGCTAACTAGATATATCAAGCGAGAAACAAAATGAGAGAAGCTATCTTGGAAGGGTTTGCAGCCGAAATCTCTGAAATAGTACACACTAATTTAACACGATTTCATTTGGAGCTCATCCCACGGTCGTTCAGCCTTAAGAGCAAGGACGTCAAACCAAGAAGCATAACCCGTCCATCTAAGACATTAATACTCAGCTAGTACTAGCTTTTGCGACATTCATGAAGCTCTTTGGTTGTCAATACAGATGAGACAAGACTGGTATGTTGGTTACGAATGCCTTTTGGCCGAGCTGAAGTGCGGTAAGACTTTCCCGTTCCAGCTCACAGGCTGACAGTGCTTCTCAAAGATTTCGGTAGATGGAGAGCTAAAGTATCATGGAAGGGTATATAAACTTGCCCCAGCTGTCCGTCTTTCCGATATGCCCATCGCTCATCATAATTCATCATCTCATTCTTCTAGATTCTCAACACTTCAGCTCACTGCAAAACAGCATCCATGGCACCTCAAATTCCCTCCCCGACACCCGTCGTTGGCATCCAAAGCCCAGGAGGAAAGCCCTGCAAACGTCTTCCCGTCGATGAGTTCCAGAAAGACTATCCATTTGCCTTCGCCTTGTACGTGCAGGCGCTTGCTGCCTGGCAGTCCAACGGCAACGAGAAGTTCGACAAGGATAATGTCAACGGCACAAGCTACTTCCAAGTCACTGGTCTGTAGATTCAACCCTGAAATTTTGGGCAACGGGAGAAAATAATGGTTTACAGGTGTTCACGGTGTCCCTTACGTCTCTTGGCAGCAAGACCCAACTGCTGCAACCGAGCCGGAGTACGGTTACTGTACACATCGGAGTGTTCGATTCATCCCATGGCATCGACCATATCTGATGCTTTACGAGGTACTGATCATAAGATCGAGCGAAGACTTAAATATGCTAACCTTAGAAGCAAATAATCTACTCGTATGCTCAGGAAATTGCGAACAAGGCGACCGGATATGCCGCTGAGGCTTACAAGGGCGCCATACAAGACGTTCGACTGCCGTAGGTTCTCCTCTCCTAGCACGTAGCTACTTCGCTGAGGTGCTCCATAGATATTGGGACTGGGCCAGCGACCCTCACCTTCCTGCCATCGTGATGTCTCCGGACATCACCCTCACCATACCCGGAAACTCGGCCGGCACCCAAGATACTCTGTATATCGACCACAACCCCCTGTACTCGTACAAGTTCACCTCTCAATATGCGGTGGGGCTCTTGCAGAATGAATTGAGCTGGGAGAACTCCGACAACTGGGCCGAGTCCAAGCGCTGCCCAGACGCTGACGGGAGGAGCAACCAACAGGTCGCCAGTGACCAAGTGGGAAGCTTCACGATATTTAAATCTGAGACGTTCCACTCTCTCACGGCCGTCAAAGACTTTGATCAGTTCACTTGCCAAGCATGGAGGTCTGAAGCAGGACCGGATGCATATGGTTCCGTTGAAGGCATGCATAACAACGTCCACAACTACACAGGCACTACCGACACGGCACTGAGAGACCCAAACACGCATCTTCTGGGAAACATGACCGACGTTCAGGCCAGCTCCTTTGATCCTGTGTTCTGGCTCCATCACGTCAACTGCGACCGGCTCGCGGCTCTCTGGCAGGCCCTTAACCCTGACTGCGTCATCAATGAGTACCCGTCTTTGAGCGACAGCTTCGTTGCCAAGGCGGGAACACTGGAGGGCGGGCAGTCCAAGCTCGAGCCGTGGCATAAGACAGCTGATCACTCGATCTCTGACTACTACATTGCCAATGACACCAAAGAACTCACGAGCACTTTTCTCGCTGGTTACTACTACCCAGAGACCCCGCTGGAGTACCTCCAGGATCCTGTCCAGATGAAGAAGTACACTACGAGCAAGATTTACGAGCTATATGCGCCGCCGAGCCTTCGTCCTCCTTCTCTCCGAAACGGTTCGAACGGCACAAACGGCAAAAACAGCACGAACGGCACAAACGGCAGAAACAGCACGAACGGCGCGAACGGCGCGAACGGTGCGAACAGCCTCGAGACAGTCCAAGCTCTCGCCGAAAGTAACCCCATTCATGGTATCACCAATCCCGAAGGAAGCATTCGTCACTGGCAAGTCTTTCTGCGTGTCAAGAACTTCGCACTCACGGGCACTTGGGCTATCCACGTCTTCCTCGGAAAGCTACCAGAGTTAACTCATGATTGGCTCCTGTCCGAGAATCGTGTCGGAACTGTTACCATGCTGTCCAACCGCTCGAAGGAGCTTTGCGAGAACTGTACTTCTCAGGATGCAGGCGGAATCCTCGTCACAGGAACTGTCCCGCTCAACGAGGCTTTGGAAAAGAGGGGTGTCGATGTCGAGGACACGCAGGCCGTCATTGCGTACCTGAAGGAGGAGTTATCGTGGAGAGCGGTTAAGGTGAGACTCCTACGAGGTTGTCCTGAGTACGAGAGAACAAACTAACTCATATACCAGGATACCGCCGATGTGCCGTTGACGAACGACCTTGCTCTTACGGTTGGAGTCTCGTCTCAGAACGTCTCGATCCCTCATTCACCTAGTGAGTTGCCCCATTGGGGAGAGTGTCACGTCTACCCGGAGGCTACAGCGGGTAAGCAGTGCGGCCTGGATGAAAACAACCGTGGTGATCTTCAGCTCTAAACAAGTCATCTTTGATCGTTTGAGTTATTTCTTAATTTAGTACGTCTTAAAAGAAACAGAAAAAAAAAGTTTACTATTAAAATATAAAAACCTTTTTTTTTTAATTCTGGATTTAAATTAAAACTAGGCTTTAAGCTAGGATTGGTATCAACTAAATTACTATATCGTTCCCTAGACCCTCTCAAAATACAATTAAACTATTGTTTATCTTATTTGTAAAAAGGGCTTTACATATGTAGAGCAGTTGCACCGGGAACAAGACGTCCGATAGCTCAAGCCGAGAAGCCAAAGATCAACTATCCAGCGACCATGATCTCCCTCTTTAATATCTGTTCACGTTGTAGCTATCAATCTCGACAGGGTTCTGCTGAGCCTCAAGCTCATTCGGCGGCCCGGAGAACATTGGGGACCTAACTTCTTGTACTTCATGGCTCCAATTCTTCGTGGCGCCTGACTCATCTTGGGGCCGTGTTTGAGTCGGTAGGTAGACTGCCTCGGCTTTCCTGGGGTTGCGTCGCAGGAGAGCAACGACCCCGAATATGATAAGTCCGATAACGCAGAGGCCACCGATTGCACCGCCAATGATAGCCCCAATCGGCACTGTATTTCCGCTGGCTTGTTGACTCGTGGGTGATGAGAGCGGTAGCTGAGTCGAAGAAGAAGGTAGCTGAAGGGACAAGGAGGATGCCGACGTCAGCGCCGACGTCGTGGGAGGAAACGATACTGGTCCATCGTAGTTAGAAAGAGATACACTGAATGTCCCTAGGGATGTTGAGACTGCCAAAGTCGATGGTACGATGTCGCATTCATAAAGAATTGTGCTTCCTCCATTATAGATATATTGTCTGGTTGTTACATATGGACTTGGACTGCATTTCTGTCAGATTCGTTGATGGATCATCTTTGCAGCGCCATTGTTTGGTCACTTACCAGCACTTAGTAGACGGGCCGCAAGTCTGTCCAGATGGAACCGGCCAGCTGCCATAGCCGTATATTGCAGTTATAGGAGTGCCACCACAGAAGGCGACCGCTGGTACAAACTGCGTTGCAATTGCGCAAGGATTGTTGGAGCAAACATATCTCCATGCTATCCGGTCGTTAGATGAATACCATGCTGCTCTCAGCGCGTCGAAGGCGGACTTACTGCCAGTGGCTGTCGCCGATCCTGCCACTGAGTCCCCTAACCAAATGGCGCACCAACTATTGGGCAGCAAGTCGCGGTTTTGGAGTGCCCGGTCTGCTCCATGAGGCGCTGGCGTGATTACTGGATTTGCCATAGTGTTTCGAGCCCAAGATCAGAAAGGCTGTCCAGCCGTCGAACGTTGGACAAGACTCTTAACAGCAAGAGGGAAGAGTTAAATTTCAAGTAGGAGCTGCAAATATATACAGTCGGCTTCTTCCGTGCCGGCATCCGACTCTGGCATGTGGTTTCGAACGGAAAGGATTATAGTGTGAAGCCACGACAGCTGCCGTCAGGAAGCTCGCCAGTACGGTGGCGTCGCTCAACCCCGGAAGGTTATAGCTTTGTGAACTATTGAACTAATGTCTTTCAGCTGACCCACAACTTCGGTCTCGACCGCTTATATCGGCAATGATGGGAGAATGATAGACCTAGAGGTAGGGAAAGTTGTATCGCGCATAAGTACCTACGTACGGTCTACCTGTATTGGTGCTGGCTAAGAGGTATCTTACCATGGTACAGGCAATTCCAGCCGAGGGCAATCCCGGCAGATATTCGAAATAAGTATGAATCCTACGCGAGTTACTGAGATAGACCGTGCTCTTGAGCTCTGAGACTAGAATATTATTACCTGTACACGCCCTACTAGATCTAGTACTAAATGGCAAACCTCGTTACTCGCTCCTATTGCTTCAGTACCTCAGCTGGCATGAACCCTGCGCGCTCATGGCGTATCCCTTCGGAATCAATTCGAGAACGCTGTGGCGTCCCCGAGTTACACTAACTTCGCGTTCGGACTCTCCCTCGTGGGCCCCGACATCGCTGATGATATATAAGACGCCATTCTTGAAGTGCCTCGCCACTGGAAAGGACACCGGGAGGATATCCATTGTGTGCGTCCCTGATTCAGATCATACGGGGCAGACGAGATATTGAAACATGTGAGAGATACCAGTAGGGATGTACGTTTATGTCCATGGATAATAAATATATGCTGCTGACATTTTCTACATCCCTCGTCGGATGAAGTGTGGAACTCATTAGGATTCTCGCATACATAGACAATATGCCGTGTACCATTAGCGTGAGACGATTTAGACTATCGGCTTTAACTTGCGATGCGTACTAGGCAAATTAAAAAGAGGAAACAACAGAATGTAGATTAAGGGCACAGATGATTACTATTATTCGTGTGGCCGTTTCAGTTTAGGGATAAATTAGAGGAAAGACCAGAACGACTTGTGACGAGATGCTTGTTAGCGGCGGTTTGATTATGCAGACAATAGCATCCTATAGCTACGAGCTCCTAATGCAGTTGTTATTAATTAATTAAAGTAACTAGAAAAGGCATGATAATAACTGAAAGATAAAGAACTAATCTGATTACGATATAGCCTTGTAGCTATGCCACCTACAACGGGCTTTTAAATAATTAGTTTCCAGTCACTTGGGATAACATTTCCAGTGAAGACAATATTCTTCGTTTCATCCTTTCCAAGCCACTGATTCAAGTCCTCAAATTTGCTCAACTTCATCTTCTTTCCTCCCTCAGCGCATGTTGCTATAAAGTTGATACCTAACGCAAAGTTCAATTGTAAGCATGCGTATGCCACGAACGTTGGAACTGTCGACTTGGCATTGCACGTACCTTGTAAGAGCCATTCATCTTTCTTCCCTTTGCTCCCTATTCGATTAACCAACCCCAGTTCGTTAAGATCGCGGATGTCGAGCTGCTCTCGACCGAAGATTTTCTTGAGATCAATTTTGTCCTCTTTCAGGAAGTTCCTGTCCAGGTTGTCCCCGAGCTCAACCCGCTTGCCACCCCCAAGCCAGAACGACAAAGAACCGTCAGCTCCACCGAACCATTCGTTGCCTAATTTGAACCAGTAGCTCAGTTCATTGATGAAAATGCACGCTGGAGTCATAGTCCACTCTGCCGGATTGATGTGTAACTTGTCAACGGTTCCCTGGCTACGACCTGTGAACGGGATCCAAGAGGCATCTGGATGTTGGTACCACACGTTGAGCTTCTTGAACGTTTCATCTGCGACTTCGAAGCCTGGTTCAACGCATTTCGCATGGAGTGTGACAGCTGGTTCCAAATAAAAGAATTCATTAGCCTCCAAAGGGTAGATGCTTCTGTCAAGTTTTGCTCACATTTAACCTTGAATTCATCATTTTTGAACGCAACACCAAAAGGACCCTTAGCCGTGAGTTCAATGAGGTTGATGCCGTCGATCTTGATCACATCCGAGCCGAAACTTTTTTTCATGTCCACCGGGATCTTGGGGCGACTAAATCCGGCTGAGGGGTCTGATGCGATAGTTAACTCAGCTCTGCCAGCTGGACCTTCGATTATGGCTCCGATTTCATCATATGTTCCAGCACCACTGTCGTCAGATAGCGAGATCCCGAACTCGAGGTCTGTAATTTCCGAGCAACGTGGCTTGTAATAAGAACTAGGTTAGCAAAAC
>JAMYIC010000248.1:0-14523 GCA_024112705.1 Microcera coccophila | reverse complement strand
GGGGTTCAGTCTTTACGTGAGCCTCTTGAGAAGAAACAACATACATGCCTTGAGGCACCAAATCAATGTGACATAAAGACACCAGCCTGCCTGAAGGCATTTGCTGCCTACTACTGTGTCGTGCCTCTGCTTCTCTGTCATTTCTTCAATCATCCCGACCGTCAGGCCGGTGATGGTCCCTTTTTGTCCTATAACTTGTCAGCTTGACTCGCCAATTTGCACATGATTGTGAGCCACAAACCGATCAATTCGAGCATGCATAGCTCGGCCTGTCGTTATCAGCTGTGCCATTAAGCTCTTCAGATTTTAAAGCCTTTACGTACAGTCCAAAATAACACGGCTATGGCCGCGAAATAGTCGTCGCCTGCCCAGTTCCTCCCAACGGTGGCTGATCGATAGATGATTCGAGCAAATAAGATCAGAAGACCTACGGCATACTCAAACCAGGCTTCAACCTGAAACGGTGTAACTCCCATATTGGATAGGGAGCGCGTGCGGACAATTGGGGAAAATCAAATCTGGAGAAGATGTATGCACGACAGGCCTTCCGCTCGGCGGCAGATGCTTTGCACGACGAGCTCGTCCCTTTTTACATCTCGAGTGCTCATTGTTGGTCGAGTTGGTTGGGGCTTGCAAGGAGCCCATGTACCTCGGCGATGTTGGACTAACTGGAGACCGTTCGCACTATCCAGGGGTCGTGAATAATGTGTGGCAGATCCCTTGACAGTCGGAGTTGGTCTTGGGTAATGAAACTCCGTCTTCCCCGTCAACACACTAAGAGACAGCCCCGGTTCGCCCAACCTGGCCAGATAAGTGGTGATGAAATCACCCACACTTGGTGGTAGAATGGGTAATTGAATTGAATCCATCCTTATTGAGCTACGGACCTGTCTTATGCACCCTCCACCGTACTTTTCTTTACTATATTGATTGCAGTGCGCAACGGGAAATGGGGAAGGCTTGTGCCAACTAGCTGAGTGTCAATAGAGAACCGTACCTATGGTCCCTTGTAATAGCGCTGATGATGAGACAGGGCTCTAGCTTCCGGGCTATCCGGCCTACTTTATACCACCAACACTGAATCCCAACCAACACCGATCTCTAGGTAGCATCCTCCGTGGATGCCCTCGACTGATTCTTAGGTAGCATTCTCTGCTGGATGCCTCTTCAACCAACACTGAGTTCCAGGCAGCACTCTCTGCGGGCGCCGTTTCAACTTTGATTTCCAGGTTGCACCCTCGGCGGGGAGTGTCTCTTCCACCAACATGTAGACTGATATTTCTCGTAATGCTCAATATCTTCTTTGAAGAAGTCTCTCGAATGCTCACTCTGCCATGATCATCTCCCCACACGGCCATCACCTTAATGATTACCGTCATCGCTTGCAGTCCCGCATCACAAGATCCTCGTTGAACTCGCATTTTATAACGGTGAACGTCCTCAAGACCGACCAGGGCACTACAACATTGTACAGAAGGTTCGGATTAGAGCCTTGTGCCCGCCCCGCTAAGCAACGGGGAGCATCCGGAATCTGCTCCAACGCCAGGTCGGGGAAACAAAGAAACACCCCTGTTCTCAATTTGTCTGGTCAGGGCATGCATCCAATGACAGACAAGGCATTAGCTAAGCTCTTTGAGCAGCCACGGTCGCTCTCCTCCTACAGACGAAGCACCCCGCATTTGATCGGGAGGCAACACTGCCAATGTCTATATGAACTGCAAGCAAGGCTTCAATCTTCCCTCTCTCCCTCGTCGCAGATTCTCGTCGCAGATCCACGCTGTTTAAAATGCTTGACAACGCGGTTCCAGAGCACCTCCGGCGTAAGCGAACGAAGTCAGTCAACACTCCCTCGACCGACTTCCAACCCCCATATCCCTCGTACAGCGCACGATTCCCTCAGAATGCCACCGAGCTGGTTATGGCCATCATTGGCATCCAATACAAGTCGGAATCCGATGTAGATGGGGTGGCACAATCCAAAGTGGCAGCTTTCTTGACATCCGACTCTAATCCACCGTCTTTTTCCGAATGGGCATCGAACACGGACAACAGAGGGTTCTACAATCTTACGGCTTTTGCGTACTGGCCTAGCACGGCCCAATACAAGGCTTGGGAAGAGCAATCAGGGTTCCAACGATGGTGGCAGGGACTGCAACCCAAGGACCATCAGCATGGATGGTTTCTTGAATTATTTCATCCTCCGGTGGGACGGCTTGAAACCCTCTTCAACACCTTGACTCCAGAAGGCTCAGGCCACTTGCGAGAAGCGTGGAGCGGCGAGATTCAACAACATGGATATTGGGGCAGTATGCGAGACCGCCTGCCACTTTCCCAGACCGACAGCTTGACCGGGGACAAAATTACTCCCAACGGCTCCCAGAGCACCGAGGGTCGTGTACATGTCCCTGGGAAGGAAAATCTCGCCATCATACGCTCAGGGCAGGACTGGCTAATGACCACACCTGAGGAGCGTGAGTTGTATCTGACGACCATGCATCCAGTGCTCGAGAAAGGCATGGATTTTCTACGCGACCACGGCGAAGAAGTGGACTGCTACAATTGCCGGTTCATGGATATCATAGACCCGACCACGCGCAAGGCAGATAAGGACCGCACGTTTGGGTTGGCTTACTTTGGCGACTTGGCCTCACTTGAAAGTTGGTGCAAGAGGCACCCTACCCACCTTGCCATCTTCGGTGGGTTCCATCGGTACGCCAAGAAGCTCAACAACAATGTCAGTTTACGCGTGTTCCATGAGGTGATGGTTCTTGAGCCCGAGCAACAGGTATTCGAATACATTGGTTGTCATCCAGGAACCGGAATGCTCCATGAATATAGTTAGTAAGGTATGTTACTACAATTCAAGGAACGGATATTAAACTCAATTTAATAACGCCTAGATATTCATAAGTGGAAAGGGACGGTGTGGAGTTATTGATAGTTTCAACTCTATGTCAAGATGTGATCTAACCCTCTGTAGTAAGTTTGAGTTACCTGACGATATTGACAGCTGAGTAGTTAATGTCAAGAGTATCCTGTCATATCATATTATCGAATAATAAGCAAGCTACATTAGTGCCTGAGTGATTTATGAAGACGTTCAGTTTATATATTTATAATATGCAGTATAAAGATTCTTCACATATGAGGCAGACTCAGCTTTTTGTCGCTTACAGCATCGAGCCAAGGGCTTGGGAATTCAATTGTTCAAAAAGGCCAACTTATTCTCGTCCCTTTGCCCATTTCCCCCACGTTATCAAAGTAACTTCTGGCGACTTGAAGTTCATATTTAACTCCTTAACAATGCAACTGCCCCCCACTTTCAAAGTTGAGTCACCACCTCGAGAAGAACAGGCCCTAACCCTGCTATCCCACACATATGAGTCAGACCGCATTTGGGGCTGACTCGTGTAGTTAAGATATCTGTCTCCGTGGCCTCGTCTGCTTTCAACAAAGAAGAGTAGACAACAGCCAGAATGGAGGAGCGAGCTACGCTGGTCGGCGAAGAGCCGCGTAAGTCATTGGCCAGCCTCATGAAGGACTATGAAGCTGCGATAGAGACACGTCTGGAACTATCCCAACCCGCCATCCTCCGCCTTGACGGTCATTCTTTTTCAAAATTCACGACACCATTTGTCAAACCTTTCGACGAACGGCTGCACACGGCTATGATCAAGACGTGCGCCGATCTGCTAGATGCATACCCGGCAGCTACTCTCGCCTACACACAGTCGGATGAAATTACTCTTGTGTTTCCAGATGGAGTGGGCCGCTTTAACGGCCGTGTTATGAAGATTGCTACCCTCGCTGCTGGGTTTTGCTCCGTTCATTTCTATTCAAACCTCATGTCAGCGCTGGCTGAGACACCTGAGCCGGTGGTCAAAGGGTTTGCTTCCCTTCCACTCCCTCACTTCGATGGCCGACTATTCAGTGTCCCAAGAGTTGAGGACTGTGTCGAGAACATCCTATGGCGATGTCGTGGCGATGCCATTCGAAATAGCGTATCGGCCTTTGCGCGAAGCCTTTTCTCGTCGAAGCAATTGCACAGGAAAAACAAGCACGAGATGGTTGAGATGGCCAAGCAAGAGAAGGGCGTCGTTTACGAGGAGTCCGTGCCGAAGTGGGCGCTAGAGGGATCAATTGTGAAGAGATGTCTCGTAACAATGGAAGCCATAGACATGAAAACCAGGCAGCCAGTCACCGTACAGCGGACGAGGACACGGTGCGAGGACAGAGGAATGACGGAATTTTCGGAGGAGAACTTGGCCCTGGTGAGGGATAGGTACTGGCCTAAAGCCTGATTTGCTCTTTGCTGTCCTTAGCCGGGAGATTCCTCGACCAAATACCAATTGATACAGATTTTGAGTTATGTTATACACCATATTAAATGTGAAAATTCCTAATAGGCCGCTTATGTTGCGAAGCATATGGACTAGCCGCAAGCTCAAGTAACGATTCTCCACCATGATCGCAATGACCCTGGTTATTGCGATCATCATTTCTTCTTTCCTGGTATCGAGTTTGGCGGCGTCATACTTTGCAATTGTCTTGGGGCATGTGATGCAATCCAAGTGAAATACTGAGAACTTATCGATGCGGTCCTCAAAGTCCCAAAGCAGAGCGCCCGGATTGGAACGCCATTTTTTCTGTATCTGATGGAGAATCAGAAGAATATAAAACAGAAGATGCGGCATGGATACCTGAGCTTTGTCCCGGCTTCAAAGAGCCTCGGCCACAGACGACAGCACTCGGTGCTTACGCAGGGACATACCGAAACCCTGGGTATTACTCAATGGCAGTTCCAATCAAGAACGATATGCTGTTGTTCAACGCTACAGACCTATCAATGCAATTTGCGGCTAGATTTAAACATCTTTGCAATCAAACCAAGTACATTGCGCACTTGGAAGACGCTATCGACGGCAGTGTTGACCCTATAAGTGCCGAGTTTGTGCTCGCGAGCGGCAAGGCACAGAAATTGGGTCTAGAGCTTGAATATGAATTTGAACTCGAGGAGCTTATTTGATTAGACAAGGTGTAGCCCTAGGTCCATGCATGATTTAACTATATGCTGTAAACTAATCTAAAGCAGCCTCCAATCGAAGCAGGATGGATGAATACGGGAGAGAAAACCACAAGCTGAGGCATTCTAGGAATGACCAGCCGCCCTATACATCAAACGATGGCTCTACTTCCCGTTATGTAGACTACAGAAGAGCTGTCTTCAAGATAAAGCTTGACTATACTGCATCACCCAAACCGGAGACAAAAAGAGGGAAAGTTGTTGCCAACAGCTGGCTATTGAAGAGCCCTGTTTGCCATTGATTGGTGCCGTTAGATTCTGATAGAAGTAAAGTACTCCTGGGCAGCCTCGAGCGGAGTCTTCTTCGGCGTGCAAGCGGCATTGACTTCTGCATCACGCTTAGCCGAGCATGTCGCAAACTGCTTCCATGGGTTCAGGCTCCAAGCTTCATGTCCAGCGGGAAAGGCAGCGAGCTGAGGTTGAGCACCGCCGACTTTCGTGTTGCTGTACTTTTCTCGGTTGAAAACAAAGTTATTCGCTTCAAAGCCCTCGATCTTGTTGTTGAAAGGGGTCCAGGTATAGACCTGGTCAAACTTGATGCCTCCGAGCGCCGCAAATTCTTTCTCAGACTTTTTCGATTCATAGAACTTTCCCAAAGTCCCCTCGCAATCAATTAGATTGGGAGCGACGGCAATCTTATAAAGATGACCATTTCCGTTAAGCTTCGTATTGATCCAGGCCACAGCCAGCGCTCGGTCCGAGGACGTGAAGACGTATCCATTGCTCACTTTATCAAACTTATCAGCTGGATCGTTGACGTGGTTCCACAGGTTGACATCTGGGGTCACTGCCCCAGGTTGAGGTAGGCCTTTGGGCGCGAAACCGCCAATAGCCTCGATCTGACCAAAGCTTCTCGAGTCCGCGCGGAAGACGTATTGCCCGGCTGTCGGCGCTCCGTTGCAAAGCAGGGTCCAGAGTCCGATCAGAGACAAGATCTGGAAGAATGACCGTTCTCGAAACATGATGTTTGGCTACAACGTAGATAAATGACCGAGATGGAAGGTTTGAGGAGCTGCCGGAGCTTGAAAGAGAAGATTGAATCTAAAGCTCTGATTAATGATTGCTCAATCAATGAGGGAAGCAACAGTCATATTTATACATCTCTGTTCAAATTACACAAGCCATAGCTTTATTACCTAAATCATTGAAGCTCCCTCGACTGGGGCCCTGGTAGCTCTACTTTATCATGACGATGTAACTTGATATAGACATATTGCATAAGATTTAAGAATGTTATAACCTAGACCGGCTGCTGTGCCGCATCCTTCCGTAATATATATATGAAAATGCAACCTCGAATTGTGCTCAGTAAGCGCCACAAAAGGCAGGTGTACGCAGACGTAAGACGAAGTACTACCCAATGAAGAGCACTTTCCCAATTCTCTGATTATCAGCGACGAGTTCTTTGGTCACACCATGCGCCATGTTAACTACATTTGGAACCCGAGCCCGCCGAACCTGTGAAGGCTAACAAGCGCTCGGCCGTAGGCCGATTGTATTCGTAACAGTGCCGTTGACTCTATGACGGACAATCCCAAACGATGGTGGTGGAGTCAGCACTAGACGGTACCGCCCGAATCTTGATCATGAAGACCTAACATATGAGTTTTGGGTTGTCCCTTCTCAGTCCAGTACCCTACCCTCAAGTTCTGGGGTAGGTCTCGGGTGTCTCCTTGATAGAATTTCGTGAATGCTGGTCCAAGAGAGCTTTGGCGTAGCAGCAGGGCCCTGGCGGCAGGCGAAAGAAGGGGCCATAGCCGTCTATCAGTATGCTCTTGTAACAAGTCATGTGAAACTCAGAGCACTATAGTGATGACGCCTATGAGTCAAAGGCACACGTGGAATTTAATTGTATTCTGAAAGAGCCAGCACGCCACGCGCAGGTGATCAGTTTGTGTGCTGCTCCGTATGGTGAGTTCGATGTTGCAGGAGCTCTTCTAAAGTCACTTGGGAGGCGGTTGTCAACCGAGTCGTAAACGCTCTTCGCAATGCTCGTCCAGCCAAGAGCAAGGCGCCCATGTGCTGTGGGCGTTTACTGTGACACCAATGATTTAGCACGCATCGCCATGTTGATCTCATTCTCCCCAATCAAGGAAAAGAGTCAAGCTAAAACACAAATCGTACCGTACAATATGAGCATAATTACCATCCATAGCCTCTTTAATTGTCTAGCTATCGCTGCGTACAGAAACCGTCGCAGCTCCGTCAACGAATGCCTTTCGTAGTAAAGCAGCATCTTCTCTTGCCCCCAGCGAAACCCATCCAGACTTTAACGGCCCGATGGTGATGATTCTATCTACGAACATATTGGCATCCTTCGGTGGTGGCTCATACTTGGTCCTGACGGTGTTGCGAAAGGGTTCCTAAACAGCGGTCGTTCCCGCGTACGACGGATCCCAAGCGCGATGTCTGCGACCGTGAACTCGGGCTCGCAACGGGCAACTTGAAAGAACTTGGTGTAATTCGTCTCCAAAAGCACAAGGGGACGTCTAAGCCCAACGATGGCAAGCCGCTGGCTGCACTGTGTATTGTTGACTGGGAGGTAACCCTAACCGTCGCCTGGACAGCACTTGCTGACTCCCTGGAAGTGCGGGCCATACGCGAGGGCGGACCTGGCTAGAGCATCATAGAAAGCTTCTTTGGGGATGTTTTCTGGGCACTCGGTTATAATTTGGTGATAATCCGCCAGACGCTTGGCTCCGATGCTATCAATCTCACGCTCCATGTGCGGACTATACGAGTCTTCATAATTGATCGAGAACAAACCACGACAGCTATTGCGCACTTGTCCCGTAACGTCGTTACACGACGACACCGTGAATTCCCACCAAGTCGCCGATGTGGTCCCAGTTGTGGCTACGAGATGCGGCCGAACGTGGGATATGATCTCGGTCGGAGTGCTCTCCGAGAGTCCTATCATGGCCAAGAATGAAACATCGCGCAGTATCAAGTAACGGACTCTCTTTCCCTCCTCAAACATTTGCTGAGCAGCTTCAAGGGCAACAGTGATGACGCTAGCACTGGGGAAAAGGACCGTGGAGCCAACGGTATGATGGCGCAACCAGGGTTCATCATCCAGGTTGATGCAGCCACGCCAGACTCGCTCATGTTCGTCAAGGCTCGGCCACTCGGCACCTAGAAAGCTTCTTGTAGGGTTTCTCTGGGCGAGAATCTCACGCTGTAGGCGTGACTGGGCACGAAACTTTTGATTGTGGTTGAACGGGTATGGAGGCAGGTCGGTCAGGAGACGACATCGAGAATCATCATTCGCCTTAGCAACGTCAAACGTCACGCCGCGATAGGACAGCTCTGCGGCAAAGTCGAAAGTCGTATTCAATGTAGAATACCCACGAGTGAGCATTGCCGCGTATGCGACACCCTTGATGGCATGGTGAGATAGTACTTGCTCAATCGGAGTTCTCAGAGCACTATGGGGACCCATCTCAACGAGCATATCCACAGCGTTGCTTCCATCGTCATCAGCAGGGCAGATCATCTCTTTGACGGCGTCAGAGAAAATGACAGGCGAGATCAAGTTACGGATCCAGTAGTATAGACCCAACGCTTCAGCGTCGACCTGGCTGCCAGTGACACTGGAGACCATGATGGTGGGCTCTCCTGGCTCGTTCTCCTCGTCTGTGTCTCGGGGTTCCAGGTCCATAATGACGGGCTGATACTCTGCGCTATAAGAATGCTTATACGAAGAGTGGTGAGCCACATTAACCTTGAGCCTTCTGGCAAGTACGCCTCGCTTCTCATAGATCTCTCGAATAGCCTCGACTTCTCCGGACAGGGTAATGCTCGTTGGTGAATTGACACAGGCGACAGTAGCCTGTGCCTTCATCACGGCAGTCAACCCCTTCGCGTCTTCCGGAGTGGTCCCAACGGCCATCATGCGTCCATGCCCTTTGATGCCAGCCGACGTCTTGCCGCGGAAGTAAGCTGCAGCAAGGGCGTCTCTGTGGGTGAGCGCGCCCACGCAGTATGCTGCTGCAATCTCACCGCTGGAGCGGCCAATCACTTTTCTTGGCCTGATGCCCCAGGAACGCAGCTCGTCCACTAAGGCAATGTGCAGTCTCGAGCAGATGGGCTGGCTGATGGCAGGCTGAGCCAGTCGAGACTCTCCTTCTGGGCTCTGGATATTTCGACAACTGGGTCCCATTCGCAACCCATCTCTCGCAGGTAATTGGCGGACTTGGCTACGGATTCGCTAAATGCCTTGCGCTCCATCAACTCAAAGCCAATTCGAGCCCACTGTGCGCCTTGGCCTGTGAAAACGAAGCCGATACGAGGTTGTCCACTGGTTGTGACACGCGCAGCGTCTTTCCCCAGAGAAGTCGTTGAGTACTCTTTCAGTCCAACCGTGCTCTCCGCAAGAAAGGGTGTTCTCCACGTAAGACCTGACGGCCCGACCGCGAGGGTGTGTGTGAGGTTGGCTAGGTACTCCGAGTTTTGATGGCTTGACACCCAGGTCATTAAGATGCTCGACAAGTCTTTCACTAATTCGCTTGAAGCCGGCTTTGGTCATGGCTACTAAAAACAAAAAGTCTCTTCTTAGTAACCGTATTGCCGCCTTTTGCTAGCGCGGTTTGCTCACTCGGTCCCTCTAGCACAAGATGAGCATTTGTGCCGCCCATGCCGAAGGCGCTGGTGCTCATTCGCCTTGTCTGACAAACCGGCCATGATACTAACTTGATCTGCCCCCGCGGTTTCCATTCGTCGAAGTTGATGGCCGGGTTAGGGTCCTTGAAATGAAGAGTTGCCGGGATGAAACCATGTTCCATTGCCAGCACTCCCTTGACCATGCTCGCCGCACCCACCGCGGCCCCGAGGTGGCCAATGTTCGTCTTGACGCTGTCTATCCATAACCATCTACGCTTTGGTGCGGGTTGTCTGATAGTGCGATACAGTGCTTCAGCCTCTGTCGGATCGCCTACCTTTGTGCCTGTTCCGTGGGCCTCGACGTACTGCGTGCCCTTGTAGTCAAGCCCGTTCGACTTATAGACGTGCTCAATCAGCGAGACTTGTACATCCCCCGACGTCATTGTGACGCCTTGTGTCCAACCGTCTAAGTTGACCCTGATCCACCGATGATGGCACGAACGGTATCTCCCATCTTCCACGGCCTTGTCTAACCTCTTCAAGATGAATATGCCGCAGCCTTCGCGACGGCTGTAACCTGCTCCCGAAGCATCAAACGCTCTAGATTGGCCAAAGGGACTAAGAAAACCGAGGTTGTTAAGCTGCATTGTGCTTTCGAGCACAAGGAGTATCCCCATGCCACCAACAACAGCCATATCTGACTCGTCAGATTGAATGCTCTGGCAGGCAATGTGAGTTGCCACAAGGCTTGAAGAGCAAGCTGTCTTAACGGTGGCACTGGGACCACGGAGGATGAAAAAGTGAGAAATTCGATTTGAAATCATTTCATCACTGGTTCCGAGCAAGTGGTATTTTGGGTAGTTTCCAAAATCTCTGATTATGGAATCTCGGTAGTCATCCATTGAGGTTCCAATACAGCATACACTCTTTATTCCCGTTGCTTTTTGGACCGTCATGCCGGCATTCTCGAAAGCTTCGTATGTAACTTCTATAGCAATCTGCTGCTTGGGGTCGAATGACATTGCCTCTGCAGCGGCGATGTTGGAGAAAGCGGCATCGAACGCATATATATCTTGCTTAAGCATGTATCCTCCTTTAATAGGTAACAAATTTTGGCGTTTGTTGTTGAATTGACCTCTGGGATGATAAAACGCTTCCTCATTGTAACAATGCGTTCTTGTCGAGTAGGCTTCTCGTCCTTCTTTCAAGAGCTCCCAGAATTTTGAAGGATTCTCTGCGTCGCCGGGAAATCGACATGACATGCCAATGACGGTAATCGGAGTCCGATGCCAGTCGCTAGTTACGCAAGGCATCTTGATAGACTTTGATAGACAGTCGATGGGGTTTGCCGCTCTTCTTGTAGGGCAGGAGGTAGCCAGCCCAACCGAAAGTGTTGAAAGTCTTAGCGACCAAACGAAGAGATGTTTTCTACTTCAACAACTTCCGAGTTATCTCTGCAACACGATCTTGAGCCGAGTTGGGAAAAAGAAACAAAAGCAATGGCCTTCATCAATCACAAAGAAGCCTAAAATGAAGTCCATGGGCAGATGACCTTCGTCGTTTCGGCTCGCCGTGAACTCAGGTGCTCTACCGGATATAGTCATGTAAGTGAGTTGAGGACTTTGACCCTCTGATGTACGAGATAGCCCCCACGGTCATCTTGTTCGGGAACAAACATGCAATTACATGCCCCATCGTCCACGTCAGCTCTCCGCCTCCAGGCCCTCTTCCCGCTTTATTTACACACGCTTGAAGACAAGCCAGCATCTCTATTTCGTTACTTGGGGTGTATTCGATACCAAGATCGAGCGCGAACGGCTACTGGTTAATCATTCGTAAGCTTACCGTATAGATGGCACCAAAGCGGCCCTTGTGGTGCAGCTGCGCGGCCTTTTTTCCGCACATATGAAACTCCGGTTCATAATGTACGTACATAAACTCCCTGGATAACAGCCTAGGCCGACGAGGGCTACGAGCAGTCAGGGGTAGGCATGTAATGCGAGGTCACAAGCTTACGCGTTATGCATCACTTCTCGCGGAAGTTGCCATGACTTTACAAACTGCACCTTAACTATGGCCTCTACACTCGTGTTTCTCCAGATGAACTGAGCACGATCCAACACCAGGGCCGTAGGTATTCCCAAGGACTTCAAAGCCGCGGGGGAGGTTGACATGGTCATGTTCCTTAATTTCGCAACCTTCAACTTCATCGCTGACTGTGTCTTTGGCGACTCTCTGCACCATCTTGAAAGCATGGAGTATCACCCTTTCCTAGCCAACATCACCGCCGCGGTGAGGTTTGACGCCAGGCGGAGAGTGCTCAGATCCCTCTCCGTTACGCAAGCAATTTTCGAGGCATTCATGCCCAAGTCTATGATTCAGAAGCGGTTGGAGCACGTCAAGTTCTGCGACAAACAAGTCATAAACCGGCTATCAAATGACAATCCGAGCCATCCAGACTTTTGGTCTTTAGTCAAGCACGCCGAGGCGAAGGGCTAGGGTCTGACCTGAGGTAAGATGCGATAGAATGGCTTCCTACTTCTCACAGCCGCTACGGAAACCACATCATCGCTCATGAGCGCGCTCACATACCTGCTGTGTAAAAGCCCCAGACAAGATGAAGAAGTTAAAGGCCAAGGTCAGAGGCGCCTTCAACTCTACTGTCTAGATGAACACCATGACCCTCCCTCGATTGCAGTATTTGCAAATGGTTATTGAGGAAGGCCTTCGGGGGAAAGCGAGGACGAGGCAGATACTACGTAGTATCAAGCCCCAGGACTCGGATAGTTGACTTGGATTGACCCTCTTGGACTGAGCTTGTTGTGCTTTTGATGAGCGGAAAAATTTTTCAAGTCCACAGTATAACGGGCCGAGATCCTTGGTGTTGTTGCTTGGCTTTGAACGAAAAGTCTAGGATTGCCTGGTATAGCTGCAACTTGGCAACGGCATAGCTGCGACTTGGCACCGGAAATAGCTGCTGTTTGACTGATGATATCCAACCGTAGCCGTCCCCAAGCGGAGATGGTGGATATAACACACTACAAGCGCTACTTAACCCTTCCTTTATTCACGAAATGATTGATCATAAGGAACTCACGGCTCACAGGGTAGGGATGTTGAGACTCCCAGCACCTCCTAAATTTTCTTGGTTGGTGCATTCGTGACAGAATATAGCTAGCACACATCTCTCAAGTATAAAAGGGGTGGCTGCCGGAGGATAGAATGTTTTTTCTCAAACCTCTTTAGGATAGTCCGCAATCGACCCCCTCCACCCTCCATTTTTGTTCGCCCGTCCGACTCTCAATGCGTCCTACGTTTCCTTCTCTCCTGATAGTTGCTCTTGCAACAGCAGCTGGGAGGTCTGGCGCGGTCCCAGCGTCGTTGGCGGATGGCAACACAGACGATGGGACCAGGCATCCAGTCAGAGCTCCTCCTGGAAACTTCAGAACTCAGCAAAACGCGCCGTGGAATCTTGCTAGGCTTTCCAATGAACGTCCTGGCTCTTCTACCTACACCTACCATGAGAGCGCTGGCACCGGTGCCTGTGTCTACGTTGTCGATAGCGGAATTCACTATCAGAATAGTGTAAGTTGCCCTCTCGCACTTATCCTATGCGACAACCTCGACTAACGCTTTTGAGGAATTCGGTGGTCGTGCCAGCAGTGCCAAGGTTTTGACTGGCGATAGCGACACAGATGTGAATGGTCATGGCACTCTAGTGGCAGGAATTATCGGCTCCGCCACATGGGGTGTTGCGAAAAACACTACTCTTTTTTCGGTCAAGATCTTGGATTACTACGGCATAACCAACACGTATGTCTACAACTGCCCCTTTATTCAGACATTGCTAACTTAGCTCCCACAAAAGACACACTTTTGCTGAAGCCGCGCAGTTCATCGTCGAGGACGCCCGTGAGCGTACTCGCCGCGGTGAATGCCCCAGGGGCTTTGTCGTCAACATTCCTTTCAACGGCGCATACTCAGCGTTACAAAACTTGGCAGTTGAAGTTCTCATCAAAAAGGGTTTCTTTGTAGTCGTGGCGGCTGGAGATGATGATCGTCCTGCCAGTGAGACATCTCCGGCCTCGACGAAAGGCGCCTGCACTGTGGGATCCACGACCAATGTCGATCAATATTCCACCCTCTCCAATTATGGTGCATCTGTCGATGTTTTCGCCCCCGGCAAACACATCAGGAGCCTCAACAGTACGCTTCCAAACACGACGAAGGCTGTGACTGGGACCGACTATGCTGGCGCTCATGTCGCTGGGCTGGGAGCTTATCTCTTAGGCTTGGGCTACAATGCTACAGGCCTCTGCGATTACATTAAAGCTACTGCCTTTAAAGATGTCGTGCAAGACCTGCCCCTGGACACTCCTAACTTGTTAATTAACAATGGCTTGAAGGAGGAAGATGGGAAAGAGAGTGGAGTACAGGGGAGAGAGCAGTCGTGATGCTCTTTTACTAACTAGTTAACAGGGGCTACTTATCTAGTTTTAGACGGTTGTTAGTGTCGTACAGCTTGTTAAACCCCAGCTTCCTATAAGTAGTAGGAAAACTAGGGTTAAATTACTGTTGCAACGTGGGGTGGATGATATGACTTTGTGTAGGGCATCACGTGGATCCTAGTATAAGACCTAGCTTTTATTTCTTCATAGAATTAAACCAATTTATACCCCCAATTCAAGTCTATTCATTCTCAAGAACTAGGTCTTAGCTCTTCGAACACAGGCTAGTTTATTATCGTGTTTACTATCACCTTGGTAAAATCTACCTCTATCTTTCTAAGGTTACTAAATTACTTAATTTATTAAACTAAATATTAGTTTACTTTTATA